>JAOYMZ010082396.1:0-11363 GCA_025802335.1 Pinguicula primuliflora
TGGAAAAAGTTAAAAGTTGTTATTTAACTTATAAAAGTGGGTTAACACTTTTGAAAGGCACCAAATTTGGTGCAATTAGATTTGGTGTCCCTATCATTATTGTAAATCAATTGTACTTATGCCTTAGGCATACATCTGCATGCACATATTCCGGACAATGAAGACAACTAGAAAGCAAGTATGCATACAGCATACTGCATGATATACTACTACTTAGAACAGTAGTGCATTCACATTGAGATATGAATACTTGAGTAGATTGACATTCAAATATTACAATAACGCGTAACTCTCGTGCCGCCAAGGTTTTAAAAATATCCACATTCTTCTATCTCCATATTTATATTTTATGAGTTCGAGTCCACGGGATCGCGCAACATGAGTTATAGACTAATATATTCCCATTTTGAATCCCCAGTCTAAGATATGCACAAACTTATACTTCATATTGAAGGATTGGTATTATGAGGAAAGTACATTTATATGTCTCCACCTCCCTTCCATGTTGTTGTTACCAGAGGTGGCCGAAGTAAAAGCCCCAATATTTCAAGTATCTCTTTCTCAATCAATAGACGTTGGTCCACTGACAGCCTTTGAACCAAGGATGTTTACGAGACAGTGAGTTGTGATTGGCAGTGTAGCATGTGGTTTGTGAAGTGTATTTTGTGCTAGAAAATGGATATGATGTTAATCCGGGTTTGAATTTCGTATGTGTCGGTGCGCGTATATTGGTCTACTTGAATAGGAATTTGGACTACTCTTATTAAAATATTGAACTCAATGTGGTGGAATGTAACATCACGTTTCAATTTAAGTTTATTGATATTTATGTATTAATTTCGCGTGAGACATTACAATATTTTTTATCTTATAAATTTTAATTTTAAAACTATTAAATTATAGGGACGTGTTGATTTATGTATCAAACCGAAAAATAAATGTTTTCAAACCAAAAGAATTCATATTTCTTAGCACATGACGAGTTTGAGAAAGTTTGACCGTACATCTAATTTTTTTTTATAACGTAAGGAACTTTATCGAGGTAGGTTAAGCTAACGTACCATCGCAATAGTCTGTAAATCATGGTATTGAAGTAAAATACTATTGGGTAGTCATATGCAACATACGCGTATCGCTAAGGGAATTTGATATCTTAAAACCACTAATCAACTCCTTGTTGACGTAGGCAAATTTTCGTTTATACCACGCTGGTTACTCTCTTTTTCTTATTTAGCACACACCGGCCTTCCAAACACCGGTGTCACGTACCGGCATTCTGGAAAGCGTTGTCAGTTCTCACCACTCTCTGGATAACCGGTATTGTTTAAGAGTCTTAATTACGGTAATTAGGCAGCACCGGTATTCCAAAAGGTGGTGCGGACTGGCAACGCTTTTCCAAAGACCGGTGCCTGTCATTATCAGATCGGTCCCCCCTTTCTTTCTCATAGTTTACGATTTTTCGACAATTTTCCGATGAGCCCGTTTGCCGCCACCGTCCGCCGCCGTCGTCCGTACACCGCTATATTCGGTAACCGTCGTATCCCACTTTCGAGTATATACATATATATATATATGTGTTTATATATATTTGTTCACCATTTTTTTATTTTAGCAGTTTTTTATATGAATTTTTTATTTTAGCAGTTAGTATGAGTTTATCACAGAGTCAGCGTCCAGGTCTACATGCGCCAGAGTCTTATGATGTTTTAGGTGATTTGAGCGAACACCAAAGTAGTAGAGTTACAGATTTCGCAGTTGGATATTGATACACCACTGGAAACAAATCACCCTGATATATGGTTGCGTAGACTACAGTTGCACCCACACGTGCAACAAATTATTTTTGCTGCTGGTTTTTGGGGTTCATATCTGAGTATAGATATGACGTAGGGTCATAATTTTGTTATTGCATTGGTTGAGAGGTGGCATCCGGTAACACACACCGTTTGGCTACCCTTGGAGAGTGTACGATCATTCTCCAGGATGTTTCGATGATTTAGGGTCTCCCCATTGATCGTTTATCTATTGTTTTTTAGGACCCGCCTGATTTGGAAAAGTTGACCACTGCCACGTGTGTTGACTACATGAGACAGTTCTTCACATGGAACTCCCTAACCAAGTATTTAGGCACTCGAGGGTGAAGATTAGGCCGCTAGGGGAGTAGCTTAGGGATCACCCTATCCACAATGAGAGTATTGATGAGGAGGTCGAGGTCTATGCCTGTGGTGTGATGGCCCTTATTGTCGGTGCAATTTTATTGCCGGATACATCCGGTAATAAAATTCCTTTGCGGAACCTGCATTTCATCGAGGATATAGGGCAGGTTCACACTTATAGTTGGGGGAGTGCTGCCTTGTGTTGCCTACATCAATACATGTGAGGGTGCATACACATGCGGCATCGCACATGGGGGGCCATCACGTCTTATTCAGATATGAGGTTATTCTAGACTTTTCGGGATTTCCCCACACATTCAAACCACTCGTCTACACAGCCACTATGCTCGGAGGAAACTGGATTTTCCTGAGGTATTTGGGAACAAATGCCTGAAGAGGACGCACAGCATTGATACTACATCCCATGTAGTCCGGAGTATCCGGATGCAGCTGAATGTTATTCGAGTTGATCAGATTAATATGTATATTTATTTCATTTTATATATTCCTTATGTATATTTAATGACGATATTTAATTATAGTTTGAGTCCATCCCATATACAGAGCTAGAAATGTCTACCGTCGGTGCTGCTGATCGACACTTGTTGGACTATGATGGTCCAATATTTGTTTTGACCGAGACGGAGTTTGTTCACACGAGACGAGTACAACATCAGTTCGGTCATGTTCAGTTCATACCGGCTCCGATTGATAGGGTGAGTGAGAATCTCGCACATGCAACGGAGAGTGTGCGGAGAGCTGGGAGATGGATGGCTGTTGATGCGCGTTTTTGATAGATGTGGACGGATCACCTTCGTTATGTCAGTGGAGATTCAGCATTAGCGAATGTGATTGGCACTTGGGAGCCAGCGTACGCAGCATGGTATGCTAGGCATAGACGGCCATTCTACAGTCCCGTGTTTCCGGTGCCGCAGAGTGGTGTGCCATATGACTAGTTTTCTTTTATTGCCATAATGGTAAATTCATCTAACTTTATTTGTTTACATATGTTTAGGGTTACATTTAATAAATATTGTCATATTTACTGCAGCTGCAGCTTACGGAGTCGATGGCACACACATGTCATACATACACCCAGTTGCGAGCTTTACTTGATCGGCTGATAGACGATCTCTTACGCAGACTGCAAGCTCCATTAAATCTTGCCTATCTGGCTGACAACGAGTGGACGCAACGGGGCACTCCTGCACCTCACTCTCCTGGCATACGTAGTCCGTCCCTGTAGCTCGGCGTAGGAGATTTTCATCCTACTCCTGACACGAGCACATCTTACGCGACACCTAACACTACTCAGCTCAGCACACCTATTATTGCACTCTCATTTTATTCGGACTTGGATTTAGATCACTCCCTTGATTTTATAAATTGGGATGGTAGTTCATGACATATTTTGATTCATAAAAATTACAAACAATATTTTTAGTTATTTATTTTATTGCGTTAAGTTATGTATATTTTACAAATAAATTTATACGGCAAAAATGTTAAAATAATTTAATATATATTACTTAACAAAATAATTTAACATATATTAACATATAATATTAATTTTAGAGGCACCGGTCTACTGGATACCGGTGTAAAATTCATCGTTCTTCCGTATAGCGGTGCTAGCTAATGACGCAGATTAGTCGTTCTTAATTACACGATGAGAACATGAGTTGCCCTATTTGCTCAAAGGCTCCTGAAACAGCAGAACACCTGTTTCTTCGCTGGGCACCTATTCAAAGTCTATGGAGCTTACGTGAATCATGGCTGGACACAACTCCATCATACACAACCGTCCTAGAGTTGCTGCAAAATGCACCTAATTTCGTCAACAACGGGGGAGAAAGACAGATTTGGAATGCCATAGCCTAACTGACCTTGTGGAAAATTTGGCGCTGGAGAAACAATGCAGTATTTCAGGGGGAACAATGGCCGATCCCGCACCTCCTCGATCGAATACAATTGCAGTCCTGGCAGTTGCTGCGCGTGAAGAACAAACTGCATATTTACATCACTTTCGCGAATTGGTGTATGAACCCTTCCATGTATATCAACTACTGAGATAGAGAGAAACACAAGTGAGATAATGGAGAAACGCAGGTGTGAACCCTAAATTGATTTGGGGATTTTGTCCGAATCGATTGAGGGGCAGGGCAGTAAATACTGCAAAAACTTGTGCAATACTGTAAATTCAAAAGTGGAAATGCAACATTTATTTACCCAAAAAAGTAGTGCTTAATTACACCGATTTTTCTGAATGCGGTGCGGATTGATACGCTCTTTAGAAGACCGATGTGTGACATCATTATTTAAAAGGTGAGTGAATGCTAAATAAAAAAAAATGAGTAAAAGAAAATTTGCCTATTAATTGGATACTTTGAGTGCCACTTAAAATAAATGCAAGTCGTCAAGTAGAGTACATTGATTCAATTATTATATGAATATAATAATTGGAATTACTATTTACTACCAACGCCAAATCCTAGCGGATCCGAAGCAGGGACACGTGATTGGGTACTTATCAATTAATTTCACGTTTCCGTGGCCCGAATATTAAAAAATTAAAAATATCATCGTATTTCCTTGTGATGGATATTTAATTAATTGGTCTTTTATTAATATCTATCCCACACCCTTTCACCAATCTTCATTTTCCACGTGAGTCAATCACTTACACGCCCACCATCTCCTGCTCCACCGCTTAATAACCACGTGAATCGGACGGGCAGGACCACTCGGGAAAACAACGTCAAAAATTGGTTTTTTATTGGACTTTTATTATTAGTGCATTGTTTTTTATTGGGCTTATGGGATGTCTAAGTGGGTTAGGACATTTAATTGTTGCGTGGTCTCTGACCGTCAAAGGTCTGTCAAGCAATTTTTCGAATACTGTTATTTAGAAAGGATATTTTTATCTATGATCAATAACATTAACATAAAATCACTTAAATTGACTTAAATAGTCAGTTTAATGTGAAAATTACGCCCGATTACATTGTTCGAAAATTATATTTTAACCAAATTCTCTGCTACTTATCCAACATGAGGATGCATTATTGGATTGTAATTGATTTTCAATTATATTCACCTTATTTACTTATTATTCCCAATAATTCAGCTTGTGGAAAGTAGCTTGTCATTATGAAACCCAAACTTTATCCCCACATTGTGTCCAATGCGGTAGGGGTGTGCACTGCCAGTTCACTTTCCTATGGCTTCCTTGTATTTGATTGCCGGTGTACTTTCTCACACGGCCGGAATTCTCGGATTTATTTCAAAGAATAATGATGAACATAAATAGTATTTCTATATATAATTATGTATATTGCAATAGCTTAAAATTAGGAGAGTGAACTTAACAGATGGTATGTGATAGATTCATGTTGATGAGGAGAATTGACTCATGATATTTGAATGCAATTGTCACTCTCGTACCCACTGGGTTAACTCCTATTTGGCTAATGTTAAAAGCTACATATTATTTTGGTAATTAAAGTTATTGTATTCCACTTTTGCTAATACATGTAATTGGGTTTACTCAATAGATTAAATTTCTGAGTGTGTGTTACCAAAAATTTAAGGTTTGTATGTGGATTGTACTATAAGGAGTGTGCATACAAGATTTGAACTCTTTATCCAAGAACAATATCAAAGGAAAAATCGAATTCCTGAAGTTAGCCAAGAGCAAAGTAAGAAGATATTTGGCTCACGACTGGCAACTTAAATCTCTTTTTTTACAGATAAATATATCGAACCATTGATGTCTACATTAGAAAGTACCCAGCTTACTGGTTGAGATAATTGAATTTGATATATTGAATGCAGTGCGAACTGGCAACACTTTCCCAAAGACCGGTGCCTGTCATTATCAGATCGGTCCCCCCTTTCTTTCTCATAGTTCGCAATTTTTCGATGATTTTTCGACGTGCCCGTTTGCCGCCACCGTCCACTGCCGCCGTCCGTACATCGCTATATTCGGTAACCGTCGTATCCCACTTTTGAGTATATACATATATATATGTTTTTATATATTTGTTCACCAATTTTTTTTAGCAGTTTTTTTATATGAATTTTTTATTTTAGCAGTTAAGTTTATCACAGAGTCAGCGTCCAGGTCTACATGCGCCAGAGTTTTATGATGTTTTAGGTGATTTGAGTGAACACCAAAGTAGTAAAGTTACAGATTTCGCAGTTGGATATTGATACACCACTAAAAACAAATCACCCTGATATATGATTGCGTAGACTACAGTTGCACCCACGCGTGCAACAAATTATTTTTGCTGCTGGTTTTTGGGGTTCATATCAGAGTATAGATATGACGGAGGATCATCATTTTGTTACTGCATTGGTTGAGAAGTGACATCCGGCAACACACACCATTTGGCTGCCCTTTGGAGAGTGTACGATCACTCTCCAGGATATTTCGATGATTTGGAGTCTCCCAATTGATGGTTTATCTATTGTTTTTTTAGGACCCGTCTGATTTTGGAATGTTGACCACTGCCACGTGTGTTGACTACATGAGGCAGTTCTTCACATGGAATTCCCTAACCAAGCATTTAGGCACTCGAGGGTGAAGATTAGGCCACTAGGGGAGTGGTTTAGAGATCACCCTATCCGGCAATAAAATTCCTTTGTGGAACCTGCGTTTCATCGAGGATTTAGGGCAGGTTCACACTTATAGTTGGGGGAGTGCTGCCTTGTGTTGCCTACATCAATACATGTGTAGGGTGCATACACATGCGACATCGCACATGGGGGCCATCACGTCTTATTTAAATATGGGGTTATTCTAGACTTTTCGGGATTTCCCCCACACATTCAAACCACTCGTCTACAGAGCCACTATGCCCGGAGGAATCCGGATTTTCCTGAGGTATTTGGGGACAAATACCTGAAGAGGACGTTTAGCATTGATACTACATCCCATGTAGGCAGGAGTATCTGGATGCACCTGGATGTAATTCGAGGTGATCAGGTTAGTATGTATATTTATTTCATTTTATATATTCGTTATGTATATTTAATGACGATATTTAATTATAGTTTGAGTCCATTCCTTATACGGAACTAGAAATGTCTACCATCGGTGCTGCTGATCGACACGTCCAAACCCTTGCAACAATCATCCTTAGAAGGTTGAAGTAGCTATTTTATCCCAACATAAGACCCACAAAAAAAACATAAGATCCACCGACCAAGCTATAGTACTAGGGATTGTGGAAAAAAGCAAAAACTAAACTCGACTGGCGGAGGAAACAAATCAAATTATGGGAAGAGAAATGGCTCAGAGAAACATAGCTTCAGCAGAAATACCAGTGACTATATCAAAAGACAAAATATGGGGAGCAGCCTATTCAAATTTTCGAAAGCTGGATAAATGGAGAGTGGGAGCCATACACGGAATGGGTCACAAGAAGATGCCTGGATGTGGAAGCCATACACGGAAGGTAAATACTCTGTCAAGCAAGCATACATGGAGATACTCAACTTGAAGCTCAAGCCCTTCCAGGAGAAGGAAATCAAGCAACTCCAAACTTACCTACCTAAAAAAAAGTAAAGCTTTATTAGAATCACGATAGAGTATAAGATTTTTGACTCCTATTTACTTGCTTTCCATTGTTGTGACAATGACAATATCGAGTTATACAACAAATGCATGAAGTTTAATCATTAATGTAATATGACAAATGCATGCCATATATGTTTTAATACAAAGTAATTCGGAAATGATGTATCATACCGAATATAAATGTGCATCTTTTAAAAATGTGTAAACTAGAAACCCAACATTTAATCGGTGATAGGTTTGTCATATTTATTGTAGGGAATCGTCACTTATTTTGTTCTAATTTGAATTTGGTATTTGATTATTTTATAATCATTTTAATTTATTAGTATTCCTAATATTTGTCATTAAAAAGAAAATACCATAGAGGCTGGGCACCTCTTAAGAATCATGTGCGGTCCCTGACCGTCTATGAATCACTCACGCTTTATCAAATACTATATATATATAGGGATTTTGGTATGCATGAAATTTGTGAGCATAATAGTGCACAATATTGAAATTCCAGGTGCGATCATCAAAATTGGCCACATCGTTGGAAAATTTATGCACAAGAGACCAAAAGCCACATGTTTTGGTGTGGTTCCGGTGACTTCGTCCCCGAAATTTTCTAAACCTTAATAAAAGACTACTGAACCCCAGTGAAAAATGTACAACGAAATTACCGACGATAAAATAATTGACATTGTGTCGAAATATGGGGCTTTTGATCTCTTGTGCATAAGCTTTCCAACGGTATGACCGATTTTGGAGATAGCAGTCGGAATTACAATATTGTGCACCATTATGCACACAAATTTTGTTTACACCAAAATTCTTGTATATGGTGCAGGATCTGGTGACAGAATTTTAGACATGATTTTCAATTCCGACTACTAGGTTTGCCCGTTAACTGAATTGGTCACATCGTTAGAAAGCTTATGCATAAAATTGAATATGTTCAAGTTTTGCTGATATTCCGACGACGTTATCACCGTTTAATTTAGGGTTCACATTTCTCTTTAGGTTAAATAGTCCTAAATAGGATTTTAGAAAATTCCGGCGACAAAGTCGCCGGAAACGAAACTAAACATGGGGCTTATGATCTCCTATGTATAAGCTTTCAAACGATGTGTCCAATTCCGTTAATGGACAATCCTAGTGGCCGAAATTGAAAATACATGTATAAAATCATGTCACCGGAACCTGGCCTTATGTGTATATATCTATATATATATATGTGCACCCACAGACCACCGATCCTGTAGTCAGCCTGCTGTAGGCAGCTCAAATCTCGACCGTTCGTTCGCTATATTATTGTCCTCACTCATTTTCACCCCCATTTTCGCCAAAGGGATGACAATTGACGAAGCCGTTCACTTCAATCCGTATCGACGAACGGAAGTTGTTCATCTCAAATCCGATCAAAACTGGAATGCCCGCCTTCGTCGAAGATGTTCATCTCAAATCCGACCGAAACTGGGATGCCCGCCTCCGTCGAAGATGTTCATCTCAAATCCGACCGAGATTGGGGCGGCCGCCTTCGTCGAAGATGTTCATCTCATTTCCGAAATGGAATTGTTGTTGATGTTTAGTTCGACTTTTTGTTGATGTTTGTCGCCGGCAGGATCTCTATGTTATTGAAATGGAATCATTGGTGGTGGTTACTTCAAACAATTCCAGAATTTTTATTTTTGGGATTTCACCTGTTGTTGCAGTGTTTTGCAGTTGTTGAATGAGAGATGTTGCTGCAGTTTTTGGTAAATTGTTGCTGCATTTTTCAGCACTTGCCAATTTTTTAACTTTCTGCAGATTTTTGTCACTTGTTGCAATTGTTTGCACTTGCTGCATTTTTTGGCTGATTTTTGGGGTGGGAACGAGAATTCTTCCCGTCGGGATAGGGATTCAAATGGATGCAATTTACCTCTGTTTAGATTTTTGCTCGTCGAATGAATGAATAAGTTAGGACGATAAGATAGCGAACGGACGGTCCAGATTTGAGCTGCCTACAGATAGACTTTAAGTGCTCAACTTCACAAAATAAAGTATTTAGCTAGTATGATCCATTTATGGAAATCAACATTAAGATAAAGGAGTCATTGCTATTATATTCATAACAAGAATGAACATTGACTTTATCAACGACATAGTCCAAGTGTAAAATTAAATCGTATGAAATTTACATGAAATATGACCCATTATCGTATCAATTTTAAAATTGTTGTATCTCAAAATGATAAACTCCAGTGAAATACAATTTTTATGCTAAATCGTAAAACCTTTAATTGATCAACCCATAATACACTCAAAAAGATTGAACATAGGCCTACATGCTCATACATCTCGAACAAAATTTTATTGCCTATGCCAAAGAAGTATCATCAGGACTCAAAATACCTATGCAAGCTAAATATTCAAGAAATACTTTAGCTAGTAGTCCTATAGTGAGTGAATTAGCAAGCATAAGCTTAGTATTGATATGTTCAATCACTACTTATTTTGCATTCTTTATTTTCACAACAAGAAATATTATGTCAATATGCTCAGAATTTGACGAACTTACGTTCTTCTTGGTATACATTTCTATGGACTTGTTTTCACTTTAAATCTTCAATGGTCTTTTAGGACCATGTATGATGCACATTCATGTCATAAAATTTCAGAACCATATTTGTTGAATAGAACCAAGAAATACTTGATATTAGAACAATCATCACATATTAAATCATTTAATGAACGTAATATGGGCTTAATAAAATGTCTAGAACAACATTGGTGATCAATCATTGCTTAGAATTCGCAACTGTAAGTGACATCTTCAGTCAAGTATAAAGATATCGTCGATAAAATCCTATCAATGACACGATTTTCTTTGAGCCAAGGTGTTATATACATGGATAACTTGGTAGTCAACACATATCTGAATATGAGGTGATAAATGTAATATTGAGATACTATCATTAGTAGCTTTCCTTTGTATCGATCTACTAAATGCATGAATTTTTTTTTAAATTGTTTTTTTGGATGGTAGCAAGATTCGAACCATTGACCTCACATTCACCCAATGAATCTCCCTTTAATATCATCATTTATCATTTCAAAATATTCAACAAAATATAATATTTATTTGAATCAATTATAATCCACAAGAATATTGACATCAAACTTTATCGTCGTATTTTATTTAATATGAAAATGTGTCTTTTTAGAATTTAAGTTAAAATACAGAAATTGAAAGATGGCTCAACTTATCGACGCTGTCGATAGCACTATTGGAGCAGAATTTCATGGCACCAAAGACGACAGTGACCTCCAATCAGGTCTGGGCATCAATCTGGACAGCCACCATATGGCAAATCTAGAAAATGAAGAATGTTTGTCAATTCAAAGGGATTGAAAACTATCCAATTCCAACTCTATTTTTGGTAAGATGGAAGATAAAAAAAGAGAAATGTGATTGTGAATCCAATCCTCTCATGGTTGCAGAATTCGACGACCGAATTGCTTGGGTGCTAACAGATTTTCTCGATGATTTTCCCTTGCGTGAACAATTTTTTCAATTAACCATCAGTTTTTGAAATTGATCGCACCATTAGAAAGCTTATACATTGAATTGCATATGTTCAAGTTTTGGTGATATTCCGACG
>JAOYMZ010082407.1:0-27080 GCA_025802335.1 Pinguicula primuliflora
GTATTCACATGCATGTTGAGTCCATTTATACTCACTTAGCGTGTCAAATAGAGTAATATGAGTTTTTTTATATTTTAACCATAATTAAATACCCGAATAGCAAAGTCGGAAATAACTCATCTGTCGATAAAACAATGACGCATTCGCAATTAACTCGGATATCTCAGTCGGGCCCTTACCCTTAATCTGAAACCTCAAATACTTATTTATTTAAATATTTATACAAACAAATAAGTATTTAAAATAAAATACTGCGCGTGTAGTCTTTTCATATAGACTGCTCGTGAAGTCTTTTCATAGACTACATGTCTTTCCATGAGCAGAGCAATTCATATTCTATAGAACAGCTGGAATAATTATGATCATTCAAGATCTTGTTCTATAAATAGATACAACAACAACCAAAGAATTCTACTACTCCCTCATTCGTAAGCATGGTTCCCAACAGCACTTCCTTCTCCGATTCCGTCCCCGCCAGAATAAGGTATACCATATTATTATGTGCAGTTACATTTATCCAGGAAGACAAACCAGCAGCCTTCTACCAATTACTCTCCCACCCACCAAACAGTTTGTTTACCAGTGAATTGGTGCTGGTGTATCTTTCAGGATAAAGTGAGTTGTCCCTAATGGACTTTGCACGCTCCATGGATTAGCACCTGCGCTTGATATCGCAATGACCATTTTCTAAGAAAGAGACATACAATCTCATAGGATAGGTTTCACGTTTGCAACAGATATGAGATACAGTTCGACATTGGAAGGAAACTTACTTCTTCTCTTGCCATCTTAAGGTCATCCACAAGATTTTTTGAACATGAATCTCCATCAAACGGCCATCTCTAAGCGATCGACTACAATGCTTTGTTGTAATGTTATCTTTGCTGTTAATGTAGTGTTTGTTTCATCACAAACAGCCATCTCTAGGCGATCGATCGACTACATGGTAGAAGTGGTGCTGGTGTGTCTTCTGGGATAAAGTGAATTGCTCCACAGTGAATATTTCAGTTCAGAAGAAGTTTGGATCGGGACTAACACACTTCAGTCGACCTGACCGAGATCCCAGGATATGGCTTGATCTTTCACAGCAATATTTAATTTTGTAACTTTATTTTTGTATCATTTAAAATAATTTTTATTTTTTGTATAAGATCTTAATTAAGCCTGTATTAAAAGAGCACACATACACCTCGGATCGTGCATTCGTTCCTCTCACCACAGTCGAGGCTCTGACGTTACGTATAAATTCAAAAGTACAATATAAGCCGACGCAAAACTAATTTACTCAAGCAATACCGACAGTCGTGATACCGACAGCCGACATAGACTGAGTGTAAAGTCTAAGTCAGATAGCCTATGATCGCACATGGACTTAAGTCCCTTAACCACCCGAAATGTAAACTAGCATGTAAGTGGGGCAAGTTCACCAAACCATCTGTGATCCATATCTTAGCAATGATAGAGTATCACAAGGAAATTGCCATAACATAAAGAGGGGTTCACGGGTTTATTATCCCTGAAAACATAGTACACTAAACTCATAACAGCAACCAAGGAAATAAACAATAGTCATGATTCTTGCGAGGGCACAAGATTTATTCCTATGAAGAAAACAGTGAAACCAGGGGCTCCTCCACCTTTCAGCTTGGCAGAAACTTCCCTAGTCCGCTCCAGCACCTGAGAGTATGGATGCTAAAACACGGCACCCGTGAGTTAATGCTCAGTGAATAAAAAAGTATGAGGGATGCACAGAAGGTTTCAAAACATAACAGGGAGAAATAAATCATAGTTTATTATCTAATATGCGAAACTTAAGCAGTTTAGACCAAAAATATCAACACACTGCCATAGGTTAAAAAACACAGGTTGAGAACAATTGAGGACAAAGCACCCGTGTGCCAACCATAATCTTTCTAGTGCCGTTCCTCGAAACACAATGCATAGCCATCCCCATCAGCACCTTGTTGTACTTCATGCACCTACGAGATGACTCCACACACCCGAGCTAAAGTTTAACTCAACCCAGATAGATCTAAAGCCGTCAACCCGAGGCTGACTCCCCAACTACAGAGCCTTGGCTCAACAGGCACCGAAATGCAACCTAGCCACTTCTCCATAGCCAAATTCCAACCGCAAATT
The DNA here is from genome assembly GCA_025802335.1 of Pinguicula primuliflora. Lineage (NCBI taxonomy): Eukaryota > Viridiplantae > Streptophyta > Magnoliopsida > Lamiales > Lentibulariaceae > Pinguicula > Pinguicula primuliflora. The sequence goes on from JAOYMZ010082407.1 coordinate 2,140, forward strand.
CCAATTTTAAAAAACAGTCTAGCAACTCGCAAGGTTTTACACTTTAAAGTCCATCCCCTTTTGCAAAGCAAATTATTTAAAGAATTTTTTTGAATCTGATAAGTGATCTTGGAAAAACAGAGGTTTTGAAAGAACCTCTAAATGTACTTTCGAAAACAAACTTGCATCAGTTGATAGCCATAAAGGAGTTCTGCAAATAATTTTCCCCTCCTCCTTTTATACATGCTTGTCTATCCCATCCCGAAAATCAATTCAAGCAAGGGTTTTGAAAAGAAATAACAATATGAAGAGAGTTTATACACACGTTCAGAACTCAGTAGCAATTCCCATCACAATTGACTCAATTTCGAACAAAACACATGAACTCCCCAATTTTCAGTTACGAACACAACGAAGAGCACTTTGGAAGCAAATCGTAACATGAACCCAAAAACCCCTAGCAATCTGTTACCATCCTTTGGTACTCAATTACTCACCCTAAACCTAGGAAATTCTCAGATTCTTGTGTGAATGGTGTTGCCCAGACACTCCTCCGAACTCGATATTTATAGGGCAAGTTCCACATCCCCTCGTTCGCCTTCTCTTCATGGCTCTTCACGGGATTGTGCTTATCCCCAGCCCTTCTACTCCTTGAAGATATGTACGCCCTTTATCCGAATCAATCTCAATGGATTTGTCGTGAGTTTGAACGATACACGCTCTGCCCCGGATGTAAATTGATCTCAGAAGTTTGAACCAATCTGGTTTGACGATACACGCTCTGCCCTGGATGTAAATCGATCTCAGAAGTTTTTAAATTGGGCCATACGAATTTTAAGCCCTCACAGTTCCCTCGGCCCAATTATCCCTCCTACCTAAGTGTTAGTGCAAGCCCACTAGCATTAATAGGTATTAAATTCCATAGTTGCATATAATCTCGTGCCTTCACCTCACTCAAGCCCTCAAAACTAAAATACGTAGGATATAGCAATGAAAATATTTTGCAAGGAAAATCCGTACCATTACATTCTCCCCTCCTTATTTTAAGTTTTGCCCTCGAAACTTGCTCCTTCCAAAAACATATGGGGTTAATCCTTCTTCATCGTAGCCTCAAGCTCCCAAGTTGCTTCGTTTGCACTATAGTTCGTCCACTGCACTTTCACATATGATATCTGGTGCGTCCTTAACTGCACCACCTTAGTATCTGTGATTTTGAGAGGCCTCTCCACTCGGCTGAGGTCATCAGTAACTGGGAATTCCTTCGTTTGTAGCACGTGCGATGGGTCTCCCACATATCGCCTCTGTTGGAACACGTGAAATACGTTATGCGCCCTTGACAAGCTAGGTGGTAGGGCAAGGCGGTATGAGACCTTCCCCACGCTTTCTAGTACCTTGTAGGGTCCTATGTATCTTGAGCTTAGCTTTCCCCTTCCTTGGGCAGTGTCAGTATCGGGGCCGTCGTTAATCGGTGTTTTAAATTTTTGAAACTTTCGACGCAAGCCTCGTCCCAATGAAATCGAATGCCTTTCTAGGTCAGCCTCATAAGAGGGCGGGCCAGCTGTGAAAACCCTTCTATAAACTTTCGGTAGTACCCGGCCAGTCCTAGAAAACTTCGTATCTCGGAGACATTGTGGTGCTCATCCCAGTTGGTGATTGCCTCGACCTTAGAGGGGTCCACAACCACTCCAGAAGACGTCACGATGTGCCCCAGGAACGAAACCTCCCTCATCCAAAATTTGCACTTGGACAGTTTCGCATACAATTTCTCTTCCCTTAATCGTTGTAACACTGCTCGCAAATGCTCCCCGTGTTGTTCCTCATTGGCGGAGTATACCAAGATGTCGTTGATGAATACCACCATAAACTTATCCAGAAACTCGTGGAATACATGGTTCATTAGGTTCATAAATACAGTTGGGGCATTAGTCAGCCCAAATGACATCACCACGAATTCATAATGCCCGTACCGAGTCCAGAAGGCTGTCTTGGGTATGTCCTCGTTCTTAATCTTCATTTGATAGTATCCTGACCTCAGATCAATCTTTGAAAATACCCTCAACCCCGACAACTGGTCGAATAAAACAGATGACGAACCAGAGGTAAACAGCTCTCTACACCACCAGTGGATAAGGACGAACCTTAGGTGAATCTTTAATCTATTAAGTAGACAAAAATTATTCTTACAGACAAACAAGCAGTGAAATTGTTATTTATATTTGTTGGTCTTTGTTTTAGGCCTCTGAAAATGATTTCGAGGCCACAGGGGTCGGTAGTCTGATGGAGTAGTGATCCGACGACTTAAGTCATGTTGGAGATCCTGATGAGGAGGAGCCTGATCCCCTGATGGTCGCCGCTATTCAGCGGGCATGGGAAGATGAACTGGAAGTATACTAGAAGGAAATAGACCTCATTCTATAAGAGTCGCCACCTCCATCCCCTCCAACACCTCCACTTCAATCGCCTCCACCTCAATCTGCATTGTCTAGAGGAGCCTCCGGGTATGGATTGACCCCATCCTCAGATGGAGATGTCACGCCCAAGTCATTATATATTTTTGTTGCGTAATGTTTCATCCTCCTCCCCCTCAGATAGTGACTCTGGCTGCTGAATCATATACTTTGACACTCTTTTGCCCCATGTCATTACATATTTTTGTTGCGTAATGACATCAGTATATAAATGATATATATACTGATGTCATTATGAACTTTTGATATGATATGTTGAGTATCAGATCTTCCAATTTTTAATAGATCAAATAAAGTTCATAATATGTCAAATGAAGTTCACAAAACATGTCACCAAGTTTGTTGCAAACGTCAATCAAGTTCATGATAAACCCTCTACTAATAGTAACCCCTGCATAGATCGCGCATGGCCCCGTATAGAAGAGTGAGTTTATCCCGTCTGTCGTGACACCGACAGTTTTGTTTCACCCGACGACAATAGTCGTCCATGTGTGTATTTGAGCAACTCTCGCCAGACAGTTGGTCGGGGATTCAATTTGCACTTATTCCATTGTCTCTCTTTGGGAGGCAAGAGTATGAGTGTGTGAAGATTTATCCCGCAACATATTGAATGTGATTCAATTCGAGTCGAGATTGAAATGCGTCTTGTTCAGTTTGGATGATTTTTCATTCTACGGAGATGAGTAAGTAAAAGTTTTTCGGCGATTGACTTGATTAAAAGGTATTAAGACGGTTTAGTATTTTATTTCTTTTTTCTTTTCTTTTAATGTCTTTTAAGTAAAAGAATAATAAAAATAAATCAAAAATAAAATAAGAGATTACATTTCAAAATAAGTTTTTCACGGAAATTAAAAGCCTATTTTGCGCGAGGTGCTTTTGATTCTAATTGTGCTAATAAGCACTCTTTAAAATAAAATGAATGTTTTGCGTGATACAAGTACTAGTGCTTGTACTTTTTTTACAACATCTCTCTTCTTAAAAATAAGCACCCCATGACATGCTTTTTTTCATTCTTAAAAATAAACATGACATTTTCCAATAATATCAAACTAAAAATAAATTTATGACAATATTGCCCTTCAATCTTTTCTGCTTGACACCGGTTGGTTACAAGGATGCTCTTCTGCAAATCCTATCGTCGACATGGGCGGGCGTTGTAGCCAATCCAAAGAAAAAATCATTTTCCCTTCTAAAGAAGTACTAGTGCAAGAAAGTCCCCTACAAGGGGAGTGAAAACAGAATGCAATTATTATAAGAAATTGTATTATAATCAAATGTGGTACATGGCCGATATTGTACAGAATTGTAGACGTTCTACAAAGGAGAAGGGATAGAAAAAGAAAATTCTTTTTGAATTCATAAGGAAGACGAATTTTATTATTATGTAACAAAGAAGATGAATTGCTTTGTATTCAAGAAGGAATTTTTATGTTTTTTTTCATAAATCAAAATTGAATTTAAATTGTTAAATGAAGTTCTATGATAATTTTGTTATGTTAAAATTTTGAATTATTATTTTTAAATACTTGTGCAAAATATCACCGATTTTAAAAATAAGAAAAAATAGTAAAAAAAATAATAAAAGAATAAAAGAAGTACTAATATTTATGCATGAGTATCTCAATCTACTTGGATGGCTTTGTAATTATTTCCAAATTTCCTAATTACGTGAGATTCTGCCGCTAGTCTGTTGGAATTAATATTTTTGGTCCTCACATCGGAAGATAGGGTCAAAGAAAGGGTAAATATGTCAATTAGTTTTTCTTTTTTCTGTCTCAGTTGATGGCTCGAGTAAACGCAAGAAGTTAAAAGCCGAAAGAGAGAAATTTGGAAACGATTGAAGAGACGCCATTTTAACCATCGTCTCTCAGTCTACTCTCCCATTTCCTTGAAATCTCGCATCGTTTCGGGGCGGGTGCGCGTCGGTTGATTCAGATACTATTTCTATGCTGATGAAATAGAAAAATCTTTTACTTTGGTAGAGGTAAGACTTCAGTTTTAGCGTCCGGTACCGACTGATCGATACTAATGAACTAGTGGGTGAATCTCCCTTCGACTGATCGTTTCTGGGTTCTGATTTGTTTAATTGGTCCTGGAAGGTAGGATAATTTCCATTTTATTTGAAGTTGAAGATGATGAAGTTTTGATTCTCGTCGGGAGACCTGGGGGAGGAATAGTTTCTGATTTATTTATTGGTTGTAGTTGGTGTCCGAATTACATAATGTTTTTGTGTTCAATTTTGTGGTTAAATTTCCATCTTTTTTCTTCGCTTGATCATATCAATTTCGTGAATTTCTCTTCTACTTCTTTGTAGAAGATGAATTGGAATGGAGGTTGTATGAACTTAGAATAACACTAAATGTGTGCTTGGTATTTCCAATTTTTTATGATTCAATTTCCACCAACAGATATTTTGGAATTGAAAATTTTCTCGACTTATAGACTATGTTGTTTTGGTACCCAGGACTTTTATGGGAGACGCGAATGATGATGTCTAGTCGTATTGAAACAGAAGAAGATCACTTCATAGACGCATGCCATGACATTTCCTCTTCATCCAGTTTCAACTCTGATTCATATGATGGTTGTCCGACTCCTGGGGTTGAGATTGGTGCTTTTGATTATGAATTTTGGACTAAGAAGCCTGATAGTGTCGATGAAAGGCGAGGTAGGTTTTTGAAGTGGATGGGCTTGAGTTCGGATTGCTGTAGAATCGATGAAGATGGGGATGAAGATTCATGCCATGAAGACTTGAAAAGGGATATTGACAGATCTACGGATGGTGCTGATGTGCTAGCAAACTTGGATTGTGAACAGAAGTTATGCTCTAGTCACGACAAAGATATATGTTGTCAAGACTTGAGGGACCAAGTTGAGAGATTGAGGACTGATGGTGGCGGTTCTGTGGTGGACAATTTGGACAGTAAACAGGCATTCTTCTCCAGTCGTAATTTTCCTTCTTTTCTGTTGAACAACACTGCAGATGTAGTGGAGGATGTTACGGAAGACGCCAATCCCACATGGAAAATCAAGAACTTGGACAGTGGAACAGAATTTATTATTGATGAACTGGCAGAAGACGGGGCTCTTTCAACGTTTCGCGAAGTGGGTTCAAACAAGAGGATATCAGTTGATGAGTTTCAGAAAATACTTGGCCCATCTGCATTGGTTCGAGAGTTTTTGCAAAAAGAATCAAAAGCTTTTTCTATGGTTGATTTGAATAAGAAAGAGAAAGCCAACTGGATCCAGAAACTCAGTGCCGTGACTCGCATTACGCATAAGGCTAAAGGGTTGCTTGACAAGCCTAATGAGATATATAGAAAGAAAGAACCTGCTTCTTCGCAAAGAGTCTATGTACATGTATCTAAAAAGCATTCTAAAGAACTTACCTCCTTATACACAGGGCAAGAAATCCCTGCACATGAGGGTTCCGTCCTGACAATGAAGTTCAGTCCTGATGGCCAGTATCTTGCCAGCGGTGGGGTAGACGGTGTTGTCCGTGTTTGGAAGGTCGTTGAACTTGACATTACTAACAAATTGAACACTCAGGATTTTGATTCATCCTGTTTATATTTCTCCTTGAATCAATTCTCCAAGTTAGCTCCTCTACCAGTTGCCAATGAGAAGAATAATCAACGAAAAAGCTTGTGGTCGTCAGACCCAGCTAGTGTCGTTCTTCCACCGAAGGTCTTTCAGTTATCAGAGAAACCTATTCATGAATATCATGGACACCAGGGAGAAGTGCTTGCTCTATCATGGTCCAAAAATGGGGTTAGTTGTCTTCTTGTACCCATTTGCAATTATTTCCCTTCTTTACTCTAGTAATCTACCGTTTTCTGATTAGCAGATAGATATCCAATGTTTTAATGTCATATAATTGCAGAATTTACTGTCGTGTTCAGCCGACAAGACTGCTCGCCTGTGGCAAGTCGGTCAGGACCGCTGCCTAGGAGTCTTTTCACATAATAATTATGGTAATCCATTGACACGGACATTTGTTAAGCTGTTCATCATGGGATGAATGGTTAGCTAATTCAAATTTTATTCCTGCTGCAGTGACTTGCATTGATTTTAATCCTGGGGATGATAATCGTTTCATAAGTGGTTCACTAGATGGAAAACTGCGTGTTTGGGAAGTTGAGAGTGGCCGTGTTATTGATTGGACTGATATGAGAGAAATAGTTACTGCTATATGTTATTGTCCTGATGGCCAGGTCGGTACTCATATAAAACGTGTTTTGACATTTTTGCTTATGATAAGGAACATCATTATAATATGTTATATATATATATATATATGCAGGGAGGAATTGTGGGCTCAATGGATGGAAATTGCCGTTTCTATGATGTTATAGGTAAATAGATATGTCCCTTTATTTTTAATTTAATCTTACATTATTTGCTTACTTTGTCATGAATATGTTCAATCAATGTTATTTTTAGATAATCGCTTGCAATTGGGAGCTCAAATATGCCTCAAGGGGAAGAAGAAGCTATCTGGGAAGAGGATAACTGGATTCCAGGTTGGTTTGTCTGGCATTCGGTGTCGTGCTTTTGTCTATCAGCCTCCTATTCTAATGTATTCTCATCATCATTTTCCAGTTTTGCCCTAGTGATACAAGCAAAGTAATTGTCACTTCTGCCGGTTCACAAGTGCAGATACTCTGTGGCACCAGCATCATCTGCAAATTAAAAGGTCCGACGGCTTTGTGCATTTTTTTCTATTCTGCAGGAACACAGTTGCTGACTGCACCTTCACAAACTCATTTTCTTCCTCAGGTAATAAAAGTTCTGGAAGCCAAGTACCGGCGTCTTTCACATCAGACGGCGAGCACGTTGTTTCTGTGGGTGACGACTCAATTGTCCGTGTTTGGAACTACACTTCCCAGGAGCAGAAATCATCTCGACCGAAAGCCTTATGGTCCTGCGAGAGTTTCACATCGCGTGATGCTACCATTGCTGTACCATGGGGTGGGTTGAAGAAAAAATTTGGAACCTTCCCAATGAGCATACTCAAAGACGGACACTTGGACGAGAAAATGCTCCACAAGTTCTCCACCACATTCCCGGATTGTTTTTCCTCGAGCCTTGTCTTCTTCTTGGATGCTCTTTCCAGAGGTTCTGCAACATGGCCGGAAGAGAAACTCCTTCCCCGATCCAATCCATTGACGTCAGTGTGCAAATCTGAATTCAAGCTGTTGAAGAATTCTCTGACGAATGCGCTCAATTCACCCCATCTATGGGGTCTTGTCGTCGTAACTGCTGGATTGGATGGATGCATCCGGACGTTCTTGAATTATGGGTTGCCCATTCGTCTTTGAGACGGCTGGACTGGATTTCTTATACATATAATAGAGATATAGATAGTGTATTATTTGTTGTGTAGTTGGATCAAGAAAAGGTCCTCTGGTGTAGTAGTAACCTTTCCATACACAGTCTGCACACCGAGCAGGTGGCTGGATTTGTTTTCTAAGTAGAAGTTATAATTATAATTTTTTAAGGTACTTTTGAATATGAGAGAAAAGAAGAATTTAATAGTGATTACAAAAAAAAAAATAGTGATTACAATATGGGTAATGATACAACTTTTCGATATCGTGGTTTTTGGTTAGCGAAATTAGAAGTAAAATTGATTTTGGAATTATCGTATTGAAATAGTGTCGGAATCGGTCATGAATTTCGATTTCGATAGCTTTGCCGCCCCAAAAAATTAAAATTATATTAAATATACATTTTAAGAGTAATAAACTTAACTTCTATCCTTAAACGGTATGTTACAAGCACTAAAATTAAAATTTAGGATTGATTCCTAAACATATTCGGCATGAGAAATTACGCAATGTCTTAATTTAAAATTTTACATTGATAATTAATATTAATTTAATAATTATGAAAAGTTGATCACAAAAAGTTAGACACTTATCATTTTTATTAGAATATGACTCATGGTTAAAGCCACTCGAAATAATATCATTAATTTAATTTTAGTGTAATTGTGGCTGAATAGTTTTTTTTGTTAAGGGTCATTCACTTTAAACATAATTAGTTTATGATCCATGACTGAAGTCATTACACGTGAAAATTATCTATTGCTTTCGTTTGGAAATTACACTTATTTTTAAGTTGTCGATTGCGAAGATACTATCGGCGTTCAAACGAAAAATTCAACAATCACAACCTAACCAACACCATATAAAATGCCAAAAAATTATACAAAACTAAAAATAAACAAAAAAAGAAAAAATAATTAAACAATAAATACATCAAAATTATATAAAATTGCATGTCAAATAAAAGCGCATAACACGCTGATAAATATGGCATACTCCGTCTTGACAAATGATTAGTGATTCGTTCGACGAATTAAATTATATAACTTGAGGGCAGAGAAAATAAAAATAATAAATTATATAACTTTTACATGTAGTGGTTAACACTTCAATTCCGGGTAAGTGATTTGCTAAACTACACCTTATCCTTTCTGAAATGTCGCTCTCTAATTGGTCAGACTAACCTGCTCCGACATTTTAAAGGCAAAAATCTTAATATAAAGACTAGTTATTGCCTGTGTACAAGGTCACAGGTCCGGAGTGAATGAATTTTTGAACTTACATTGAACCAAATGTAGTACGTTACCGATCGTGAATATTTATGAAGGAAACATCAAACATTGAATTATATGATAAATGTTCGGATGCGTCCACAAGACGTAACAACGTTAGATATTATGTAATTGCCAGACGCCCTCCCCAGTCAAATGTTTGAAGGTATTCCCTTTTCGGCGCCAAAAATTTCTTAATCTTGTTACGGAAACCCTTCCTTCGTGTATAAACAAAATTGGAGATCTCTATATTGTTCACCATGTTTACTTTTGGAGCTTGTAGTCCATGTTGTTTGACTCAGTGGTTTGCTATCCCGTTACATCAACTTCACGTATAAAAAACTACATCTCTAAACAATTTTTAATGGGCCCTTTTTTATAACCTCTTTCTGTTGTCTTGCTCCATATATGCACACCGGAAACAAATAAGCCTGTCTCTCATACCTGCAAAGGCACAAACACAACCAAAATAAGATTAGGAAATAAAATGAAAATGCAAACTTAGAATGTTCATACGGTTAATAATCTTTGAGTATTGTTCATGAAGTAAGAATTAATAGAATTTATAGGGCAATGCATCTTCCAATATGGAGGAATTTTTCCCTCAAAGCATATCTAACAAAAGTTCATGAGACCAAACAATGGTCAACAACATTCTAAATTAAGAATCACTTGTCAACTATTTTTAAGATCAAAATCAATATCATACCTTCGAAGTACATGAAAGGCACCATCGTTTAGGCACACTCTTAATATTGTTACGAGAATTCTCCTTCGTTTAGAAACAAAATCCCCTGAATATAAGGAAAGTAGGAGGAAGTCAGAAAATGCAAAAGATGTTATCTTTTAGCAGCAGACTTGCGTTGTTTTTGAAGCCGCATAGCGCGATATAATATAATGGAATGCATACACCACTGAGATGGTTACCTTGATCAACCAACCATGAACTAGGGTGTCTGCAAGTAATACTAGGGTGACTCCTAGTTCATATTCACAGGGAGTAGGTCCAAAACATGCTTAAATCACAACAAAATATCAAGGTAATCAAGATCATAACAAATGGTTTCACTAAACTACTCACTAAACTAGAATACAACTAAACATAAATAAAACAAGAGCAATTTAGCAAGAATGGTGTCAAGGCATCCAAAGTACACTAGGAAAAGATTGAGTTGATGAACACAACAGAGAAGAACACTCAAGGCTTTAGTTTCTTGCTTCACCATGTGTCTTTGTATTCCTTAATCTTGTTATGCTTAGTTTAGCCAAATGTAGAACCACAAGGTGTCTGGCACCGCAAGTTGGGGGTGTCCAACCCCAAGGATGGCAAGTGTGAGTGTGCTTGGTGTCTACCCTTGCCCTTGTGATCTAGGAAAGAGTTCCAAAATAAATGAGATAATATGTAAACTTCGAATCTAAGCTAATTTTCACACAAATGATGTTACTCACTTCAAAATTCATTTTGTCACGCAATGAAATACGGCACTCAACATCTATAAGTGAAAGAACGAACTAAGTAGAAGATAAATATGCAAGAGAACTCTACATCTCATTCAAAGTGAAGTTATGCACAATCATTCACACATAGACTAACTAAAGCACAACATTCGGTCCATTTCAACAAAAGAAGGACATAGCTCAACTCAACCGAGCCTTGAATCTATAAAACTTAGCTCATGCTTATAGCACGAACTAATACAAATGAGAATGTGCAGAAACAGCAAGCCATGACGTCCCTTTCAATCAACTACAAGAGGGTTCCTCTGCCGGAGCGCTGGATCGACCACTTTGCCTTGAATCACCTAAAACTTGCCTCTTGCCGCCTCTTCTATGATAAGTGTACGAATGAGAGTTGTATAATACTTCTAGAGAAAGTTTCCTGTGAAATTACAGGACCATACTCCCATTCGTTTATGAGATACCCATGATACAATGGGAATCTCGGACATTGCAGCGTCATTACACACAGGATGATAATTTGACTTCAAACCCTAGCTTGGCCGCCTCTTTTGCCTCTAATGTGTCCAGATGAATTGTATATTACTGCTATAGAAACACTCCTATGAAATTTAAGATCATTCTTCCAAGTGGTTTGAGAGATATTCATGCTACAAGGGACCTAATGGACATGCGCATAGTTTCTGCCCGAAGTGGTAAATCAATCAAAAGAACGGTCTTCTTTCCATTTTCAGCCATTCATGTAAACTTACAACTTGTATAGAACCCCGTTACCTACCTCCCTATAAAATCTCAGTTTCATACTCACCTTGGTTGGAGAGATACAGCCGTTTGAAGGATACTGAAGTCATTCCCCAATTCTTGAAGCCCAAAGTAGCTTGACAACTTTTAGAGGAGGAGTTGCCTTTTCCCGAATTGAACATTGTTTGTCTCTTTTGGCCATGTGAGGCTGTTTTTTTGTATAATGGCTTGGAATCCCATATCACACGTTGATATGTTTCACTTTAAATACATAGCACAAAATAAGACCAAAACAAGTGTAAATCCGAACATATGAACGAAAATCAAAGCATAAATGAGCCTAAAAATCTATCTGATTTGGGCTCATCAACTACCCCACACTTAGAATGATGCTTGTCCTCAAGCATAAAAACAAGAGTATAACCAGAGATGGAAGAATGATAGTATACATGCACTACACTAATGGGATGATAACTAAGTAGTGAGCAATGTAGTGCAAGATGAAGGTGTCTCTGGCTACAAGAAACAAGAAAGTGTGGGCTAAGGCAAGGGACAGAAGCTCTTGGAATCCTTTTAGGAGGAAAATGTCATCACACCCCCTCTGGTTTCATGCTTCTCTATCAGTTAGCAAGATGTGTCCCTTTGGCTCACTTGCTGCTTGTCTAGGAATGAGGTAAACTCTTCACCTTCAGTCCACTATCCTTAGTGCATGAACTTCATGGTAATCTTAGTCTAGGCCTCAACTCCATCACTCTATTTCTTTCAGGGGTTAGTGTCCAGATGAGGTTTCCTATCGTTGATAGAGTTGGGCAGAATTAATGGTCTCTCGTTTTTGGCTTGCACAAGTGTGGGCAAACCTCTAGATCCTAATTTGAGTGTAAGATGGTAACAATCAACTACCCTCAACCCATGTCTTCCTTCTTGTCTAAACACGGTTGGTTCATCTTTTTGTGTCTTCAGCCTTGATTATGCTCATCTTCTTCTTTAGTGTTGTTGAACTTTAGCTTCAAGGCCCCAAATTTGCTTCAGATCCTTCTTTTGTTGAATACTTGGATGCTTGATCCTCTTTTGTATCACTTTGGAGGTACTTCAGGTTCTGGCTTTATTTGTGACCTCCTTTCCTTTGCTTGTTTGGATCATGCATCCTTGAACTCCTTTCACAGAATGTGCACTTTTTCAGCTCCTTTCTATTGAAACTTAGTTGGCTCATTTCTTTCTTAAGGGTTAAGGGTAGGTTACTAAAATCTAAGCACTCAAACCAGGGTAGAAGCTGCATCTCTCCCTCCCCTCATGAAAAATAATAAGAAACCTAGCCTCGAACCTTCAATCCATTCATGCACTCCACCAAACTAAACCACAGAAGAGCTCACTCCCAATCTCTAAATATGCAACAATGTTCTTACTGAAGTGAAGTGCAAGTCCACACTGTGAAATAATAATACAATGATGGGAGCAAGGGTCAGATCCTCAAGGAGGGACTCATCTCATGCAATTTCAGATACAACAACTATCAAAGTAACCCACAATTCATGAAGGTATATCTAACAAACTACTGAGCAGAATTAAGTAAACTAAAATTCATTAGAATGTTTAGCGAGCGTAGAATAAATTTTATGAGATAGTCCAAAATTGCAACACAAATGGAGATACGACAAAGAATAGAGAGGCAACTCAGGGTTGCGGTATATTGCCTTGCTTAAAATGCTGATGACAATCTTTAACGACCAATAAATCGCTTCTTGCTCGTTTTAAACCACATAACCCTTGTATAATTAGTCCTTTGGTCGAGGTACTAATTAGTCTATCAAACTTAGAGACAGGTTAGGGGTATGTTTAGGGACACAACTGAGTTTTGACTCAATTTAAGATTTAAGTGGTCTTGTTCCTTGTGTGTGACACCACAAGCTAGGGGTAATACCCCAAGGGTGACAGTGTGAGCTAGTCTCTTGTAGAATCACATACCTACTGTCATAGTGAATGCAAATCACCTAAATGAGCCTAAACATTCCGGCTGAAACATTCAAACTGATAAACCAGAACAAGCTCATAAAAAACGAAGCAAATATTTATTCAAAGGTTTATAAAAACGAAATCAAAAGCATTTAAGCTCAGCTCAACCGAGCCCTAAGTCTAAAGAGTTAGCTCATGCTCGAGCCATGCGATGAAACAAGTAGAAAAGTGCAGCAACAGCTTGAATCCATGGCATCCTTCTTCTTAGATGCAGCAGAAACTGGTTGTAGGTATTTTTGCCTTGTCGAGCTCCTGGAGGCCTCCAAAGTCTGACTGTGCTGAATGAGAAGTGTTTTCCCCTTCTAGGTCTACGTCCCTGTGCAATGACATGGTTTCCCTTTTAGTCGTTTGAAAGATATGCAGCACTTTAGGGACTGTTCTGTCTTTGCAGATTCAGTTAGACACATATGAGCAACTAGGTCCCAAAGTCAATCCTCCCGGGCCCAGATGTAAGTGTCATGCAAAGAGAACTTGCAGAGGAGCTCCTGGACTATCTTCTGGTAAAACATAAAATGGAAAGATTAGCCTTGAAGCCGTTTGCAATTTATGCAGCGACCTAGGGGCTAATCAGTCATTGCACCACCATTTTGCCTGAAATGGGGAAGTCCATCCAAACTCAACCAAGGAGGCATTTTTGGCATTTACAGTCTATATAAAATTTGTAGATAATCTCTTGGAGTGTATCTCTATGAAAGACAGACCCGCCATCGATCTCATTTGTGAGTTGTGCACGCTGGAAGGGTGCGGATGATCTTTTCTTTCTCATTTTCTCTTTTGGCAGAATAATTTTTGAGAAGGTAGTTGATATTTTCTAGTTCCGGCAATTAGTGGTCCTCTTGTGACTTTGGCTCCAAGTCTCATATATATTGCACGAGACCATGTTGCATTTTGCCTTGTAATCTCGAAATCAGCACGAGAATTGGCTTAGAACCTTGCCAGAAATTTCTTACACCATCGCTTCGGCCATTTGCATTCTTTTGTGCTAATTCTGTGCAGTTTTGCCCAGAATTCTGTTGTTTATCTTCTAAATCTGTTTCAACACAATTAAGCATAAATGAGGTGTTTAGGATATAATATGATAAGAAATGATGAGCTAAAGATGTATAAAACATGATATGAATTTAACTTATCAAACTACCCAACTCTTAAACATTGCTTGTCCTCAAGCAACAAAACCTGTAATAACTGTAAATAGCAAGACAAGTCAGTGTGTATATGGTGCTTAATTTTGGTCAACTAATGCAAGTGTATACTCAAGTGTGGGTGTAATCTTTGACAAGAACCAGTTAGGGGATGGTAACAACATTTTGCCATCATGGTTCATACTTCACTAGTAGCCTTAAGTGTTTCCCTTTTTAATATAAATCCTGCTTCTCCAGGGATTAACTACACTCTTCAACCTCTACCACAATCATGGTGCAAATGCTTTCATAGCAATCCTAAGTCAAGTCTCAACTCCATCACACTCAATTAGGGGTAGTGTTTAGGTAGAGGCTCCTCTCGTTGATGGAGTTGGAGCAGATCAATATGGCATCTCCATTTGGCTTTTAAATACATCTTGGACAGTATTGTCTGTCAACTATGGACAAGGAATAGAGATGATCACTTTCTAAGCCCATTTCTTTCTTGTTTTTCAGCCACTGTTTTCTTCAGCTCAGCTTTTTGATGATCAGCTTCACACTTTAAATTCGAGTTCATGATATTTTGCTTTCTTCTCTGAATTTGCTCCAGAAACATTTTTGCTTAGAACTTTTGGAACTCAGGCCTCGTATTGATGTGCAAGGGGGAATTTATACGAATTTGTTCCTTGCTGCTTAGATGCACCCCTGAACTTTGTTTGAGAGATTCTGAGTTCATGAATTTCTATTTTCTCTTTTCTGCAGATTTTATCAGCATTCTGTGTGATTTCCGTGTGGATAATTCCTCTTTTGATTGTGAGGGCAAGAAAAAGGTCGTCGAATCACCTAATCCAGAATCAACTAAAACCTGTATCACTCCCTTCCCTCATTAAAAAAAATGTAAACACTCAGCTTCGGATATATTAATCAGCTTCTGCACCCTCTCCTTCATTCCTATGAAGAGTTTCAGTTTGTGTCTCTCAAATATACAAAATAGATCACAAGACACAACAATAGATGCATATATAACTTAGTATTTACCCAATCTCAGCAGTAATGAGCAAAAAGTTCAAAAATTTCAAAATTTTTGCCCCAAACAGTGCATCAACTGCAGAATAGGTGCATTTCTAAGAAGATGTACCACAAAACCCCTACCCCACACTTAAAATCTCACTTGTCCTCAAGTGAAAGTGACTATCATGACATAATTCAGAAAATTATGGAGAGGATAGGCATGAAGCAATACAACCTAGTGTGAAGGTTTTGCACTTTTTGCTCACTGCAATTTTTATCAGCAACTGCTCTGAGGGCTCATCTCTTTTTCAGTGTGGACTCTGCCTTTCTAACTGTACCATGCTTCAAAAATACTTAGAAAACATAAATGAAAACAAGAAAACAGAAACATACTTAACTTGGATTGCCTCCCAAGAAGCTCTAAATTTATGGTCTCCAGATAGACCGTTTGTTACTGTGATCACTCCTTGAAGTGAACAACCTCATTGATCACTTCAAAATCTGCAGGTGAGTTATAATGCTTGACTCTGTGTTCATTCACCTTGAAGACTATCCCCTGATCATTCTTCAGCTCCATATATCCATAAGGGGATACCCTGACTACCTCAAAAGGGCTAGACCATCTGCTCTTGAGTTTTCCTGGGAAAAACATCATTCTGGAGTTGAAAATCAGCAATTGTTGTCCCATAGAAAATGCTCTTGAATTGATTTTTTTATAGTGGAAGAGCTTGGACCTTTCCTTGTTGATTCTTGAGCTCTCATTGGCATCATGCCTCAATTCTTCCAACTCTACAAGTTGAGTCATTCTTTTTGCTC
The DNA here is from genome assembly GCA_025802335.1 of Pinguicula primuliflora. NCBI lineage: Eukaryota > Viridiplantae > Streptophyta > Magnoliopsida > Lamiales > Lentibulariaceae > Pinguicula > Pinguicula primuliflora. The sequence goes on from JAOYMZ010082407.1 coordinate 18,345, forward strand.
CCGCCTCGGCCAAATTAATGTTCAAGTGCTTGATGGCCCAATATGCTTTGTGTTCTAGCTCTACAGGAAGGTGGTAGGGCTTGCCATAAACAAGTTTGAAAGGAGAGGTACCAATGGGAGTCTTATAAGCAGTTCTGTATGCCCAAAGTGCATTAGACAACCTCATTGCCCTATCTTTTCTTGAAATTCCAACTGTCTTCTCCAAGGTCAATTTAATTTCTTTGTTGGAGAGCTCAGCTAGTCCATTGGTCTGAGGGTGGTAAGGTAGAGACACCTTGTGCTTCACTCCATACTTGCTAAGCAAATTTCCAAACAACTTGTTGCAAAAATGTGATAATATATCTGGGAGTTCCAAATCTTGCAAAAATGTTCTGTTTCAGGAATTTAATCACCACAGCAGCATCATTTGAAGCAGTTGAGATTGCTTTCACCCATTTTGAAACATAATCCACAGCCACGAGAATGTAGAGCTGTCCTTGACTTGGGGTGAAAGGTCCCATGAAGTCTATGCCTAAACATCAAATAATTCCACCTCTACAATCCCAATTTTCGGCATTTAATTCTTCCTTGACAGATTTCCCACTCTTTGCATTTATCACAAGCTTGAATAAACTTGTGAGCATCTTAAAAGAAAGATGGCCAGAAAAATCCGCACTGCAGCACCTTCATTGCTGTCCTTTGGCTTCCAAAATGCCCTCCACACTCCAAGAATGACAATGGTGGAGAATAGACTTCATCTCTTCCTCTGGAATACACCTTCTGATCATCTGATCCGAGCATATCTTGTAGAGGAAGGGCTCTTCATATAAATAATTCTTGAGATCATGGAAGAACTTCTTCCTTTGCCGATAGCTACAAAATGTTAGCATGTTACAAGATAAATAAATAACAAAATCAGCATGTCATGGCACTTGTGTGGTGGAGATAGAAAACACTTTTTCATCAGTGAATGAATCTAGAATAGGTGCAGCTTCGGGAATGGCAGTGGTGCTGTCTTCAAGTCTCGAGAGATGATCTGCTTCCACATTCTCTATTCCCTTCTTGTCTTTGATCTCCATGTCAAACTTTTGCAGTAAAAGGACCTATCTGATCAGTCTTGGCTTGGAATCCTTTTTACTCATCAAATATCTGATTGCAGCATGATTTGAGTACACGACAACTCCGCTCCCCAGAATGTAAGGTCTGAACTTGTGAAAAGAATTAATCACAGTCAGCATCTCCTTTTCTGTTGTGGTATAGTTCAATTCAACAACACTAAGCATCCTACTTGCATAGTAGATTGTGTGAAATTTCTTCTCCTTGTGCTGTCCAAGTACTGAACCCACAACAACATCAGAGGCATCGCACATAATCTCAAAGGCAGACTCCATCAGGTGTTGTCATGATGGGAGCAAATATCAACTGCTTTTTCAGCTCTTCAAAAGATTTCAGGCATTCAGTAGTGAACTTAAACTCGTCCTCTTTCTCAAGTAGATGACAAAATGGCTTGGCAATGAGTGAAAATCCCCTAATGAACCTTCCGTAGAAACCAGCATGTCCAAGAAAACATCTGACTGCTTTCACTGTCATGAGAGGAGGCAGACTCTTAATCACTTCAATCTTGGCCTTCTACACTCCTAGGCCTCGTCTAGATACCTTATGTCCTAGCACAATACCTTCTTTGACCATGAAATGGCACTTCTCCCGGTTAAGCACAAGCTGCACTTCTTCACACCTTTCTAACACTTTTTTCAGATTTTCTAAACACAACTCAAAACTGTCTCCAAAAATGCTAAAATCATCCATGAATACCTCAATGATCTCCTCTATCATGTCTGAAAATATTTCCATCATACACTTTTTAAAGGTGGCAGGAGCATTGCAAAGTCCAAAAGGCATTCTTCGAAAAGCAAAAGTGCCATAAGGGCATGTGAAAGTGATTTTCATTTGATCTTCAAGAGCAACTGTGATCTGGTTATATCCACTATATCCATTCAAGTAGCTATTGAACTCATGATCAGAGAGTCTATCCAACATTTAATCCATAAAAGGCAAGGGGTAGTGGTCCTTCCTTGTTTCTTTGTTCAACTCTCGGGAATCCATGCATATCCTCCATCCTATGATTGGTCTAGATGTGATCAACTCCTCATTCTCATTCAATTGTGCTGTGAATCCACCTTTCTTAGGCACACACTGCATAGGGTTGATTCATGTACTATCTGAGATGGGATAAATCACTCCAGTATCAAGCCATTTCAAGACTTCCTTTATCACAACTTCTTCCATCACTGGGTTCAATCTCCTCTGTGTTGCTATCACTGGCTTGCTACCTTCTTCCAAAAGAATCTCGTGCATACACAGAGCTGGAAAGATCCCTTTGTTGTCAGCTAGGGTCCAGCCTATGACTCCTTTATGTTTTCTGAGAACTTACAGCAGTGCAGCTTTTTGTTCCTCACTTAAATTCTGACTGATGATTACTGGCAGACTTGTGCCTTCTCCGAGGAAAGAATACTTCAAATGACTTTCGACGGGCTCAAATCCAGTTCTGGAGGGTGAATAAGCGAACTTTGCTGAGGAGGAGGCTGCTGTCCAAGGACTCAATTTTTCTAGGCTCACTAATCAGATGATTTTTCATCAACACTGCACATTATGCAACAGACAGATCCTGCAGCACCTCTTTACTTTTTGTGGTCAGATAAGTGACTAAAGGGTCCTGCTACATCCTAATTTTGTGTAAAATTCTTCTGGCCTCATTTCCATTGCCATACACTGCTCAGCATAATCAGCTTCCTCCAAATAAGCTTCAGGCATTTCCATTGTAGGATAGACTTTGAAACTCACTTCCTCATCTGCTATTCTCAACTTTAATTCTTCATTCTGCATATCTATCAGTACTCTTCCCGTCTTCAAAAATGACTTTCCAAGTATGATAGGCGCTCCCTGACCTCAGCCATGTCTAAGATCACAAAATCAACAGGAAAAATAAATTTGTCCACCTTAACCAATACATCTTCAACAATACCTCTCGCCCTCTTCAGAGATTTATCAGCAAGCTGGAGTGTGATTCCAATGGGCTGAGGCTCTCCAATTCCAAGTTTTTGTGGTATAGAATAGGGCATCAAATTGATGCTAGCTCAAAGTAGAGACAGGCAAACGGTCCGGGCTAAACGAGTTTTCGCCCGGACCAGATCCATTTAGCCCGGACCGTTTAAACTATCTCGAAAACGGACGGTTTATGTTTCTAATACGGGTGGTCCGAGCTTAAACCGTATAAGAAAATGGGCAGTCCGTTTTTAAAAAAAATTTAAAACGGTCAGATACGGTGGGACCCGTATAACCCTCATTTAAAATTAAATATTTTTAATTAATTTTTTATATCAATAAATGGGCTAATACGGGTCAAACAAACGGATAAAACGGGTCAAATGGGTCAAATGGGTTAAAATAAAATGGGTAAAATAGTTAAATTATTTTTTTATTAAATAAATGGGCAGATAGGGGAAGAAACGGGCTAAGCCCATTTCTACCCGTTTAAAAACGGATGATTATAGTTACGATTTTAAAGAAAAATGGGTGGGCTTCAGCCCGCCCATTTTACAATGCAGTCTGGTCCAAGTTACGGTCACTTAGACCGTTTTTGAAATTGGGCGGGCAGGTTTTAGCCCGCTTGCCCAGATACCGCCCTCTAGCCCCAAGCTCACACAAAGCTCGATCAAAGGTCTGCTCACCAATAGAATAAGGCACTGTGAAGCTTCCCGGATCAGATAACTTTGGTGGAATTGAAATATATTTGCAGCTGAAAATTGTTGAACACTCTGCTGTGAGAGAAATGGTCTCATCATCTTCAATTTTTCTCTTCTTCGTCAAGATATCTTTCATGAATTTTGCATAGATAGGCATTTTTCCATAGCTTCACCAAACGGAATATTGATGTGCAACTTTTTGAACATACTGGTAAATTTCTTGAACTGCTTCTCTTGTTGTTCTTTGTGAAATCTCTGCGGGTATATTAACTTCTTCATAACTTAATTAGTGAGCTCAACTTGCTCCCACTTTTCCATTTTCTTCAATCTAGTCTCTTGTTTGATTATTCTGTTCTTTTATATCATCTCCTCCTCTTCTTTGGTTCTCGGATGAATAACTGCTGATGGTGGCAGAATAGGTTCATCAATCTCTCTTCTAGACCTCAAAGTGATGACCTTTCAGCTCTCCTTGGGATTATTCTCCATGAAACTTGGCAGTTTTCCTTGTTGCCTCTCCTGCAATCGAGATGCAAGCTGTCCTACTGCATTTTCTAGATTTTTCAGAGTTGTGTTCTAATTCTGGAGTGCAGCTTGCTGATTTTTCAAAGTGACTTGAGTGTTCTGTATTTGAGCTTGAGTTTCAGCTTGCAAACTAACATTTGCTTTCATAAATTGAGCCAACAAGTCAGCATTTTTCTGTGTAGTCTCTTTCAACGAGGCCATGCCACTCCTTCTTTATGTGTTGCTGCATTTGAGCTCTGATAATACTGGTTTGTTGGAGGTTTCATCAAGTGAGAATTCAGTGCCCCCTGGGGGTTGCTCTAACAAAATCAAGTGCATCTTGTCTTCGAAAATTCTGGTTTTGGTAGCCTCCTTGCTGACCAAATCTCGGTTGATTCTGCACATAGTGCACCTGCTCCATTTCTGCCAAAGGAGTGTCATAACACTGCCTGTGATGATGATTCCCTCTACAAATCTCACAGGCAGTTGTCTGTACTGCATATACTTGATTCTGAGCATGAGTTTTCTATCCAGACAGCAACTGTTCAAGCCTAGAACCCATTTCTTTCACAACACTAGCTGAATCCTCAATCTGGTGGACACTATGATTTTGTGGTGCTCTCTTCCAGCTAATCTGTCAACTGGCCACTTGTAGCAGTTCTGAGCCAAGATCTCCAACAATGCAAAGGCTAGGTTATAAGTTTTCTGCATAAAAGTTCCATTTGCTGTAGAATCAACATCCCTTCTGGTGTCATGGTCCAAACCGAAGTAAAATGCTTGAATTTGCCTTCAATGTTGGAGTCTGTAGTTTGGACAGCTTCTCAAAAGTCCTTTGAACCTTCCCAAACCTCTTTTAAGTTCTCATGGCTTCTCTGGATAAATGTTTGAATTTCTGTAAGCACTCTAGCAGTTCTTGAAGGTTGAAAAAAATGAGAGAGGAAGGCCATCCTCAAATCCTCTTAGCTTCAAATTGAATCTGGTGGTAGGCTGTATAACTAGTCTTTTGCCTTGTCTTTGATTGAAAAAGAGAACAATCTCAACCTCAATGCCTCTTGGTCCACTCCATTGATTTTAAGCGTATCACAAATCTCCAGAAAAGCATCTATATGTGTGCAAGGGTTGCTGCTTTCAGCTCCTCCGAACATAGAGTGACTCATCATAAATTAGATTGTGGATGGTTTCAGCTCGAAACTGTGAGCTCTGATAACTGGTCGTCTTATAGGAGGATCCATAAATCCTGATGTTGGCATAGCAAAAGCCTCAATAGGCTAATCATCGTCATGAGGCATCAAATCTCGATTCAAGTCTTCCATATATTCACAAAGAATCTCTTCTTGCTCACAATTAGATGCTACTGATTCTGCTGAACTTTCTGGAAGAAAGATATTGCGTCTTTGTGCTCTTTTCAATACTCTCAATTCTATGCATCGTGATTGTTCTTCAGGATTAGTATCAGCAAGGGGTGCTATAATCATAAGCCACCTGCAGCCACAGAAACAACACGTTCAATAACTTAAAACAAAAACAAAAACAGGAACACAATGTAGTCTACTGAAATAAAATCGCATGAAATGGCAGTGCCTCCCCGGCAACAACGCCAAAAAAATTGATGTGAAATGCAAGTGCACATTGCCAAGTAATAATACAATGCTGGGAGCAAGGGTCAAATCCTCAAGGAAGGGCTCATCTCATGCAATTTAGGATATAACAGCTATCATAGTAACCTAAAATTCAGGAAGGTATATCTAACAAACTACTGGGCAGAATTAAGTAAAATAAAATTAATTAGAAAGCTTAGAGAGTGTAGAATAAATGTTATGAGGAACTTTGTCCAAAATTGCAACACAAACGTAGATACGACATAGAATAGAGGCAACTCAGGGTTGCGATATATTGCCTTGCTTAAAATGCTGATGATTATCTTTAATTACCAAGAAATCACTTCTTTCTCGTTTTAAACCACAGAACCATTATATAATTAGTTCTTTGGTCCAGGTACTAATTATTCTATCCAACTTAGCGGTAGGCTAGGGGTAATACTCCAAGGATGGCTAATTGTTAAATACAATTGAACTTTGGCTCAATTTAAGATCTAAGTGGTCTTGTTCCTTGTGTGTGACACCACAAGATAGGAATAATACCCCAAGGGCGACAGTGTGAGCTAGTCTCTTGTAGAATCTACACACGTACTGTCGTAGTGAATGCAAATTACCTAAATGAGTCTAAGCATTTCGGCCGAAACATGCAAACTGATAAACCAGAACAAAATCATAGAAAACGAAGCAAATATTGATTCAAAGGTTCATAAAAATGAAATAAAAAGCATTAAGTTCGTCTCAACCGAGCCTTAAGTCTACAGAGTCAGCTCATGCTCAAGGAATGAGCTGAAACAAGCATAAAAGTGCAGCAACAACTTGAATCCAGGCTTCCTTCTTCTCAGATGCAGCAGAAACTGGTTGCCGGTATTTTTGCCTACTCGAGATTCCGACGGCCTCCAAAGTCTGATTGTGCTGAATGAGAAGTATTCTCCCCTCCTTGGGATACGTCCCTATGCAATGGCCTGGTTGCCCTCTTAGTTGTTTGAAAGATATGCAACACATTAGAGATTGTTGTCTTTGTAGGTTCAGTTAGACTCATACCAGCAACTGAGTCCCAAAGTCGATCCTCCCGGGCCCAGATGTAAGTGCCATGCAAAGAGAACATGCAGAGGAGCTCCTGTACTATCTTTTGGAAAAAGGGCAAGATTAACCTTGAAGCCGGTTGCAAGTTATGCAGCGATCTAGGGGCTAATCAGTCACTGCACCAGCATTTTGCCCGAAATGGGAAAGTCCCTCCAAACTCAACCAAGGCGACATTTTTAGCACAACTCACTTCACTAATCTGATACCCTTAGTTTAATTTACCACAACTCACTTCACTAATCTTCACCCAAATAGGTTATGTAATTACATACGGGTACTAAAGAGGATACTTCCTACTGGCGAAGCAGTCCAATTAAAATATATCACAAGGAAAATGAAACACTAGTTCATATGTGCCCTTGGTTATCATAACACACCGTTTAACTTAACAAACTCATGGCCTTACTGCGTCATTTGAGCAATCCTGGAGCTCTTATCCTGAAACAGGGACTTGCAGCTTAAGGATGGATACTTGCAGCCAAAATATTATTTTAGACCCATACAGGGAGTGTTCTTTACTATGATTACAAGACTCTACTATAAATAGCTTACCATGATTTTCACATCAGAACAACTGCTCACACTAAACCATGTTATTAAGATTTGTTAATATCACAATAGGAAAGAATTTTTTTTTTAAGAATATAAAGAAGCAACTATTGAAAAAGATGATATAGAATTTACCAAATGACTTATGTCGAATTTTATTTCATTGTGTACAATGGGGATATCAAGGAAAGGGAAGAAACTTGCAGCACGGCTCACACATACATTCCACATGAAGAAATCAAATAGATTTTGCCACACACCACTCCATCAAGCATGAATAAATCCCTAATGTTCTCACGAGTTGAGAAACCTTGATGAATAAAGCAGCAACTTAAGTATCTCAAAGGAAAAAGGAAGGGGAACTAATCCCGCCACAAATCAACAACCCTCATAGAATACCCTACCCCTAGAAAAAACAAAACAATGCCACACGAATGCTTCTATGAACAGGAAAGAATCTTATGTTCCATGCAGGTCACATATATCTATATATTATTAATATTATTTGCTTAAAATTTCACAATTCTTACATTCTTTATACTCAAACTAACATTTAAATTATTTATCTTGTGAATCTATTCACAAAATTCTAATTCGTGCTAACTCCCTTAATGTCATCCTATAATTTTGGTCAGCCTGATAATATTACAAACCATCAATTAAATGAGTTTCTATGGCCATATCACGCAACTGCCAATTAAAAGAAATGTTCTTTAAAATTTAAACTTTAACCATCACAGACACTTTTCTAAGGAATCCAGTTTGTGTGTGCTGGGGTGTTCGGATTTCATACAAATATATGAAGAAAACATCTTATATAAAACTCCTAATAATAGGTTACACCATTTTATGCAGTAGTGAGAAAGAAGTGCTATAAATTTCTTCCCAAATCTACTTAATGTTTCATTGCAAGTGTTAAACATAGTTAACAAGAAGACTATGAACATTTTAGGCTAACATATCTCATCCAGAATCCAATACTTTTCAATAGTAAACTGCAAAATAGATTTTTTTATAATTTTTTTCTCCTTTAAGTTTCTGAACCCTCTTAATCAAAATCCATAACTTCAGCACCTCATGAACTCATGCCAGGATTGAATCAAGTCCAGTGTTCTAAAAGGCGGAAAGCGGTGGCGGGGCGCCCCAGGCCCCGCCACCGCCTCGGCCGCCTTGGCGCCACCCCGAGGTTTTTTTTTTGGTTCCATTCAATTTATTTTGTGTGTTAACTGTTAACTAGTTTTTTTTTGTTCCATTCAATTTATTCTAACTCATGAACTCTATGT
>JAOYMZ010082408.1:0-11362 GCA_025802335.1 Pinguicula primuliflora
CCCTTCTTCAGTTGGGATTCTCTTGCTTGGTCTTTTATCGTAATTGTGGAATTTTTGTATGGTTAACAGAGTAAACAGATCTAAGGGCTAGAAACTCATGTCAAGAAATCAGAAGATTTCAGATTATTATTATGGATGAATTGGGCATAGCTGTTGTAAGTAAACATCCTCAGATATCTGTTTCTGATTTTTTGAATTCACATCTGCTCCTGTTCACCAGAACTTTCATTTCATCAGTTTTTTAATTCGATTCAGCTCCTTTAATCTGTAGATTGGAGGAAACTGAAAAAATCTATAAAACCAGATTGTTAGTCGAGAGCTAAGAATACAATAACAACTAAGGAGTAAAGCATAAGAATGGATATTTCCTATCTTAACAATTATTTTAAATAAAACAATTAATTTTGGCCATTGGATTTTATTAAAATCCATTGGCCAAGATAATCTCACAAATCCCACACGGTAGTGTCCCGTATAGGAAGCGGACTGCCCATAAAAGAAGAGATGAAACCACGATCCAAATAAAATGAATCTCGCGCGTGTGTATTGAAGAAGAGATTTCAATATGCTTCCTTCGTCTTGCCCAGAATTGAAGAAGAGATGAGACCACCATCCAAATAAAATGATTAGAGATTGAAGAAGAGATTTCAATATGCTTCCTTCGAATGCGTCACGAAAAGGAGAGGAAGCCCTAGCAATGAAGAGAGAAATTTTTCGGATCTGTCTACAGATACGGCCCGATACGTATTTTCATATGTATCGGGCATATCCGATGCGTATCCGTATCCGATACGCACCGGATACGGGTACTTCTGCAAGATCAGTGTATCCGTGCTACAGAGCTGGCCACATTGTCTTCTATGAAGGCATCTTATCCCACACGGATTTCAACTAATTGTTGCAAGCAGCCATGGCACCATATTTTGTCAATTCCCTGACTTGCTTCCCATCAACTATATGCGTATGCAGATGCAACTGAGAGCTGCTCAAAATTGTGCCGACCAATATGTAAGAGGTCTTGGCTATAATATCAGCTGCGAAAAATTGCTTTACTGTTTTGTTAATGAGGTGGGGTGAACTAAGACCCATTAGAAGAGTCATTCTGGATCAAAACTCCAGAGATTTATCTTAACTTTGCAGAAACACCTGGAGAAACTCTCTTACCGGGGCTTGTTGGATAATCATTTTGGTGTGCCTTTTGATAGGGCCACGATCCGTGGCGTTGGTGCTGCGCAAGATCTGCGGCGGCAACACGCGCAGATGGATGGAAAATATGGGTTGAAATCCTCCTACTGTGTAGGATTCGAATTTGGTCATCAAAACATTGTACCAATTTCTACTATAATGCACAAGATTTGAAGACATGTTGATGAATAATTTATCATAGGCAACAGACCAAATTATTACACAAAAGGCCTAAATCAGTAATTTAGTAGCACTAGCACCTTTAACGACCAATCACATTGTTCATGAACTGCTCTAACGCAGCCACCGATGATCCCCCTTCTCGAACCGCAGCCGCTGCTGCCATGCTTATTTCCTCCGTCCGCCGACGAATATCTCTAGCCGTAGTCGAATCCATCAGCTCCTTTATCCGCTTCTCTAATTCACCCGCCGTCACAAACCCATCCGACGATATCCCCAGCGGCAGCGCCACCCTTATCTCTTCCACCAGAAAAACTCGATTCATCCTCTGCTCCGCGTACAGTGGCCACCCAATCATCGGAACGCCGTTCGATGCCGCCTCAATAATCGAGTTATGACCGCAGTGCGTCACGAATCCGCCGACGGATCCGTGACCGAGCACCGCCGCCTGCGGCGCCCATGACTTGAGAACGAGGCCCCTTTCTTTCGTCCTTTCCAAGAATCCCTCCGGTAGTAGATCCGTCAGGTCGGGCTCCCCCGCCGACCGGAGCTCCGGCGGGTTACGCACCGTCCAGAGAAATCTGTGGCCGCTGTTCTCCAAGCCCACCGCAATTTCCCGCAACTGTTCCCTAGAAAACAAACCCCTCCTACCGAAACAGAGGAATACGACGCTCCGGCGCGGCTGTAAATCTAGCCAACGCAAACACTCGTGGCGCCCGTCGCCACCGGTGTCCTTCCCCGCATCGACGGACGGTCCAATTGAGTAAACGGGAGGCGATGGGTCTGAACCCGGGATACAAAATCCGTTTGTTAAGGCCGCCATAGCTCTGAATTCGAGCGCATTAAAAGTGAAAACAATGATTCCAGCCGATTTCCTCATGTTCCGCGCAGCGTCCAGAAAGTGTTTGTAACTAAGACTCTTACGGAAAAGCATAGTCGGAGGAAGGTCCGATGAGTGTATCGGCGGGCATCCCGGGACCTCGACGAAATCAGTGAACTCCGCCATGGACACCGGAATATCCTCGTGAATAGTCGGCCAGTTAAGTAATACACAGAGACCAGAACCTCCGCTGGTTTGGCAATAGAAGGTTGGCAAATCTAGACTCCTCGCAACCTCATAACCCGGGTCGCAGAAAACATCCAGCACAACCGCTCTGATTCTTGATTTCTCCGAAATCTCTTCGAGTGCCACTCGGAACACCGGGTTGTTTCTACGCGGGATTTCGAAGAATAGCTCGACCACGTTGAAGTTTGAACCGGGGGGAAACTCCGGTATCGGAAGGCGTCGGTAGACGACGGAGGGAGCCCCAGCGATGGACGACGGGGCGGCGGAGGTGCTCATCACGATGACAGAGATGTAGGGGTGGTGCTTGCTGATGAATAAAGCCAGATCCGCCATGGAATTCATGTGCTCCTCCGCTGCGTACAGTACGATGGAGTCCGCCATTGACGTCGCCGAAAACGATGATTTTTTTCAGTCTCGCCGGTGAAGTAAAGTAGACCACGGAAAGTATCAGAAATAGTCCGACACTTGACTTGCGGTTGCAATTGCAATCGCAGGAAGTATTGAAACAGCTAGCCTGGGATATTTTTTGGTGAAATGATACTGAATTACTGAATATAACGTAAAGTGCATTTCTTTAAACAAAAGTGATACGTTACAAAATAATATAGTAGTTATTACAAGAGTAGGCTTCCTATGTGAGATGATAGAGTGTGTGATTTATGCGACACCCCTATCAATAAATTTTAATGAAATCGAATGATCTGGATTAAATATTATATTAAAAAAATTTCTTAATACAAAAAATCTATTAACACAAATACTATTAAAAGAAAATATGTATATTTATTAAAGGTTAAATGCTATTAACATTAAATCATGTAAAAATTATAAACTATAATGTTAAACTTTATTTAACGATGATAATTAATATTACGGCGGCTTTGGCGCCGAAAAATTAAAGCCCTAAATGATGAATCCAAATTCTATAAACCTTAAATACTAAACTTTATTTAAAGACGACAATTCATATAACGGCGGCTCGACGCCGAATAACTAAAACTCTAAATAATGAATCCAAATTCTACAAACCCTAAATTCTAAACTTTATAAAAATACTAATTAATTATAATTGTGGCTATAATAATATTCGTACTTTTTTTATTATTTTTCACCTTGCTCACCTTTTAATGGGAGCCGCTAGATTTTATTAAAATCCATCAGCTTCCATTGTTCTGCACAATCCCGCAGGATAGTGTCCAGCAGGTGAAGCCTGGTGGTTATTTCAATCCAACAAATTACACAAAGTGTACAATATTTTATACAGCTACCATATTTAATTTTCGTGAATTCCATCAAATCATTGGGCCTGATAGGTTTCTCTTGGCCCAATTTATTTTCTTGCCTGGGTTGAGGATGGCCCAATTTGGTTTCTGGCTTGGATTGAGGGTTTGGCTCGAGGTGGGCCTTTATTTCGAGATGGCCCGGTTACTCTGGCCCTTCTTTAATACGGCCCGTGTCTCCGTAGCTTCCAGAATCCTCATTTTCCTTGAGACCACCGACGCAATTGAAATCTAGCAATTTTCTCCGTAGTATCATCTCTTCACCTTCTTCAACTCTGTCGGCAGCACCGACGCATTCAACATCTAGCAATTTTCTGATTGATTTTAAAATAACCTGCGCAATTGATCTGTAATTCCGATCTGTCTCGGGGAGAAATGCAATTCTTCGGAGGCTCGGAGATCAGTCCATCGCCGCCGGTGCCGACTGCATCGGGGAACAATGCCCATATGCTTTATATATTCAACAGAAATGGAGTTTGCTTGCTGTATAGAGAATGGAATCGGCCGCTCAAGACCCTTAGTCCCCAGCAAGATTACAAGCTTATGTTCGGTCTCCTCTTTTCCCTCAAATCATTGACCGCAAAGATGGATCCCACGAGGTGCTTGATGTTATACTGTTTTCAGTTCTATCAACTCCGCTCTCGGCTTACTATGTTCCCCCTTTTGAGGTTTTTATTTTTGTCAGCGCTGATAAAGGGAATCTCGGGGTTCCACTGCTTCCTGGGCAAGGTTGCTCTTTTCACAGTTTTCGAACCAATACGTACAAATTAAGTTTTATGGAGAGTCCATCCGGCGTTAAGGTTAGTCAAGATGATCTTTTTTTGTAATATAAGTTAACTTTTCTATTATGTTTCCGTCAGTTGTTTCAAAAAATGGGATCTGAATCCTGAAAGTTATGAATTAATGAGGTACGTGCACTGTGCAGTTATGTACTCTAATATTATGGAAGTGGTTTCGCTTCCGAGATGTGATGCTTAAAATTATAACTTTTATGAGGGACAAGTGTTATGCAGCTACAATAGACCATGTGCTCTAATCTTCTCCATATACAATAGTTCTTTTATATGGATTGAGGCGTCTGATTTTGAGTTAGAGTCAGGATCACAAATCTCATCTACTTGTTCCGAAGTGTATCTTTTATATTCTTTTACTGCTCTTCTGTCCACGTGGTATCTGAAATTCAAGCATTAGATTTTTAAATGATGATGTTGTATTATGCAGCTCATTCTTGTGACTCACCCAAGAACTGGTGATCTAAGAGACTCCTTAAAGTACATATACAACTTGTATGTTGAGTATGTTGTGAAGAATTTACTGTATTCTCCTGGAGATCTCATCAAGTGAGTCATAAGTTTCTCTCACTCAGAATCATAACTTATCAAAAGAATGAGTATGTGAGCAGGAATCTATCAGTGAATTGTCTAGACATAGATCCTGTCATGATCCTTTTATTAGTAAGTTTAAAATCTTTATGGAAATGCACTATACTATCATCTAAACGTGCCAGAGTTATGAGAATGACAATTGTAATTATGCAAGCTGTAGTTCTCTAATCAACTATAATTTATAGCTGCCTACGCGCTTGCGAGTTATGTGATTGCAACTCATTATTAGTCATGAAAGCACATTCATCAGTGTCTTGACTTGGTTCACTTCCATGACATGTTTTCCTGCAGAAGCGAGCTATTTAATAAAGCTGTCGATCAGTATGTAAGAGGCCTCGGTTAATATCCTGCTAGAAGACTATATCTGCTGAAGAGTTACACCCGAATAGAAGAAAGACTATACAGCCTCTTGGATGTGTGTAAATTCATGTTGAAAATTAACGGAATATTTCAGATCTCTAATTCCATGTATACCCCTTTCTGTTGATTGGTTCTGCGATGGCAAGTTGATTAAGAACAGCTTGGTTGTATTATTTCAACCCCGTTTGGATTTATACCATAGTACTCTACCATTGTGTTTAGGCAAATGTTATCATTTTGGGTTTCTTCCTACTGTCATCGACAACTCTCGCAATCCTTTGAATACACGATTGTGTGAAGGTTGTCTTTTACATTATGAAACTTGAAATCCTGTTATCTTGACCAAGAAATTTAACCTGCAGCAGTATTCCTAGAAAAAAAAAATGTTGAAATTTCATGAAACAATTATCTTCACAAAGCATATATAGTTTCGTGATACAAAAAGTTACCGCTGTTTCACCCGCATCAGTTGTTTTATTGTCACATGCAAGGGTAGGACTGATAAAAAAAAATGAACAAAAACTGACAAATCTGGGATTTGAATGATGAAATACTGTCAAACTACTTTGCCCTGATCTTCCCCAGATGCAATTGCATGGTCTCCCTTCTCAGAGCTAGGAATTGGATCTTTCAAAGTGCCAGTGTTGACAGCCTCAAGGGTCTTGTAAAATTCTTCAGGAAGGGGACCTGGCCGATGCAAAGGGACGTGCTTTGGTACCGGAGCATTGTTCTCTATAATCTCGCATTCGTAATCATCGGGAGTATCCCACGGGTTCCACTCTGCAAAGCCATTCGAGAAATCAGTTATAGAGCATGAAGGGTAACAGAACTAAGGTTTCCTCATTCTGAAAAAGATGCACCAGAGTGACGATACAAAACACAAAACGTTGTGGAATTCATAAACCAAAGCAACTCTGCTCTGGGATGATGAACAAAGAAAGAGTTAACAGGCCTATCCCATTCCTTGAGACCGGGGATGAATTGACGATGTGCAATTTGGCTTTTCATAACATGAGATGATTGGAAAAAGGTTTCAACCTTTATGCGCATTGCAGTTGTTGACAAGCCTAAATGTTCCAAATCATGCTCCCATCAAATACATATATGTAAAACAAACTATATAGGTCTCAAGAGAAAACGAAAACCCCTCAACAAAAGCGGCATCGACCATTTTCTTTCGAGAAGCTCTATAAATGAAAAGCTTCAATCTTGAGAAAGCCCACTTGCATTACAATTACTACTTCAGTCTTGAGGAAAACTACTTGATTATGATTGCAACCAAATTCAAAATAAACAATAATCTGATCCAAGTTCAGTTATAATATAATTATCCTTCCGCATCCAATACAAGCTCAAAAGGGTATGAAAATGTCGACACACCTATCATATGGCCGATGAGTTTGAGCTCATCTTGAGCTTCCTCAATCAACTCCTCCACCTGCCCGCATCCAATCTTTTTCTCAATCGTCTCCCAATCCTCCTCCTCCTGGCACACCTTCAGACGGTGGCTGGTGAAGCTCTCCACCGCCATCCGATACCCTTCGCCCTCTGGCACCGCCTTGATCTCGTCAAGGGTTTTCCTGTAGAGCCCGATCAGCACCTCTCGCGCGTTGGGCACGACGTCGAGTCCCACGATTCCAGTGGTTTCCTTAAGTTTCGCCATCATCATTAAGGGCCGGGCCATACGCCGTAGAAACATTTTTCCGGCGGTACTTCTACACTTCAACTGAGTCCAGAGGTTCGCTCGGTCGATCTGGTGGATGAAAACGACGAAAGAATTTCTCCGGTTATAGAAAATTGACTTCACTTTGCCTTGTCAATGGGCTGGGCTTATCCAATGTTCAATTTCTTTCATGATTGAAAATGGCTAGCCCAACGGCGGAACTAAAATTATTTTTTTTACCGTGGGCTGATAAAAATGGACTTGAGCTGAAGCTTGGGCCCGCCCCTAGGGCAATTCCACCTGAGGGCCTGAGTAGTATTTGATTTGAAATTTTGCGAGACATAGTTGATTTTTACGAGGTGGGCTAAGATTTTCTGCTATGTAGAGGGCGCGCGATCCCAACCCGAGCCCCGAAACAAGATAATATGTACAATGAGATATAACTAACTTTTGCAAGGTCTTTTTAATAATATGGAAACCATATTAAGGTAGGTAAACAGTAAATCTAAATTTCTAGTGCAATAACCTGCAGATCACGGTACAAAAATAAGTCACGCTTGACAAACCATGTATGACAGACTTCTGTCAGTCACTGAAGAAAATTTAATAGAAAAGTTGTAGGGAAGAGATCATGTACTCCTTGGAGCGTGACCAAACCTAGCCTACCGCATAATACAGATTTTGTTTATATATCTCTATGCACAAAATCATATGTATTAAGTGGCTCGGGTGTGCAGGGAGAGGAGAGAGAACCTCTGCCTCCTCTCCTCTCCCAAAAAATTTGAAAACCCAAAAATTTAAATTTTGAATGAAGTGTTTTGGCCTGCTACTCCGACCACCTGCTGGTGTTCTGTCCTTCTAGTGCTCTGCTCTGGCCTCCTGCTCCAACCTCCTGCCCTGGCCTCTTGCTTCTGCTTAGGCCTATTTCTGGTGCTCCGACCTCTTGCTTGTGCGATGTTCTGCTTGTGCGATGTTCGTCGGATGTCCTGCTCGTGTCTTCCCCTGCTCTGCTCGCCGGACTCCCTGCTCGTGCTGTGGTGTTCATGCTCTGTTCATGTGGTTCGTGATCTGCTGCTCATGCTCTGTTCGCCGAAATTCGGAAAGTCTCTCTGCTCCTGTCGGAATGTCTCTCTGCTCGTGTTGCTCCGGCACGGTCCCTACGCGTACTGCTCCTGCTCTGCTCGTGCCCAGTTCTGCCATGCCTGTCTCTCTGTTCTGCTCGTGCTCCGGCTCGGATCCTGTGTGTTCCGGTGGTTCCAGCTCCTGCTCTGCGCGTGCTCCGTCCTGGCTCTGCTCCCCTGTTTCTCGGTTCGGCTCCTTGGTCTGCTGTCCTTCTGCTCTGCTGTGCTCTAGTCGTCGTCTCCCAGGTCTGCTCGGCCCTCCTGCGGCGTCTATCTCCTGCTTGTGCTCCGGCGTCATCTCCATGTTCTGCCTGGCCATCCTGCGGCGGCGTCTTCCTGAAAGTCTCTCTGCTCTGGCATTTCCCTATACAGTCGGTCCACTCGTCGGCCTCCTGCTCTGCTCCGTCCCTGTTCTGCCTGTCTCCTGCTGTGCTCTGTCCCTGTTCTGCTCCGTCCCTGCTCGCCGGCCTCCCTCCTGCTCGTCGGCACACTTTTGGTCGGCCGTTTTCTCCTGATCGTGATTTCTGCTTGGGCCAACCCTAATGGTTGGCCCATCACCTGTCCCAGAACTGGGCTGATTGGCCCAGTAATCAGAATGGCCTGGGCCTACCCGTAACCAAGCGGGCTGGGCCAATCCAATGGATTGGCCCAATTATGTTTTTTTAAAAAAGTTTTTTAATGTGCCCATTTTTGGGGCTTCATTTTTGTATGATGTAAATATTTTACTTGGAATAAAATGGAGCCACTTACCTATAAAAAAATCATATGTATTAACATTTACGAAGGTTGTATAGATGTACAGCCTTTGTATATATGATATTAATTATTATCATTGTTTACTGGTAAAACAATGGACTACCAATGGAAAAGCTATTGAGCTCACTAAAAGTTCATGCTTTGCATCATTCAATATATTATTAATGGTTTAGACTATGTTTATAAATTTTTCTCAAAAGTTATTTTTTGACTTTTCAATTGTAAAAATTCTTATTAAAGTGTTTACGATTTTGGCTTATGGTGGAGCAAAAGCCCAAAATTCAAAAGTCTGGCGTGGAATAACCTCCCAAAGTCCAAAAGTCAAAATCTCTAAAGGCGATGATAATTTTATAATTATTTCAAAGTTCACTTTTAAGATAATTTTGGTCATATAAACAAATCAATAATACCAAAATACCACTCAATTGTTATATCAATCGATAATTTTATCCATATAAAAAATACTATTTTTTTTAACTTTTGATACATTAAAAGCTTCAGCAAACACTTTATATCTTTGTTATAATAGCAATTTTTTTTAAGCCCTCCTAACAAGCTTCTTCTACAAAAGTATAAGAATTTCCAAACACAACTTTATTAATTATTGATGACTTTGGAATTATACGGCTGTGTCTACTATTTATAGGATTTTCAATAGAGGTGGAAAAAATGGACCTAACCCCAGTCTCGTCCGGTCCAGACCAGTAACCGGCGGTTTGGAACCGGACCGTCGAACCGGTGGTTCTGTTCGACGGTCCAATTTTTGCCAAACCGCGGCATTTTTAACCTTTTTTGTTTTTTTTAAAAATTTTATGAGGTCTCGTCACTGCCTAATTGAATGAAAAAGTTGCAGAGTCAAACGGCTCTTTCATGTTAGAGACAAAAAAAAATTGTATTTATTGTAAAGAGCAATTATTCAACCGCTCTTTAGTTTTTTTTAGGTTCTAACCGTAGCTTCACCTCTATGCGATTGACATTAATTAATTTTACATGAGATGTATAGTGAAGCGAATCTATCGCTATCTTTATATTTATAAATGAGACAAGAGAAGAGACATTGATTTCTGCATGAATTCAAAAATGAGTAATGCTATTCATACACATTTTTTAGAAACTATTTTTTGACTTGACACTATAATGTGTCAACAATCACAACCACAAATTTTGTTTTTTGTCATTATTCAATTTTTTTATTTGTGGTTGTGATTGTTGACATATCATATTGTCAACAAATGATGTATCAAAAGTGTGTATAAATAACATTTTCATTCAAAAATACATTTGCAATTTGGAGGCACGTTATAAAAACTTATACTGATGGAAACACACATGCAGCAATGGTGCATCACCATCACCAAGGACCATAATCTTTATGTACACAAATTTTCAATCATAATTAAATACTAATTGGAGAGAGAAACAAAATTAACTCTGAATCAAATGTATTATTACGTTAAACAGTACGACTTAAGTAGACGAGTGGGAACTGTTGGACATTAACATAATTATGGCGAAATATAATTAAGGATTAAATATAATTAATGTGTTTAATTGTAATTTAGATACTTATTATGTGGGAAATATAGTTTTGAGTTGTCGAATAACGACGAGATTCTGGTAGTCCTGATTAAAGATATGTTTAACCGAAATATTATGATTCACCACGCTTTCCTTATAAAGATACTATTTTATATTCGTATTTAATTATCAAATTTATTATGATATTTAGGAGTCGA
Source organism: Pinguicula primuliflora (assembly GCA_025802335.1). Lineage (NCBI taxonomy): Eukaryota > Viridiplantae > Streptophyta > Magnoliopsida > Lamiales > Lentibulariaceae > Pinguicula > Pinguicula primuliflora. Next base: position 10,733 of record JAOYMZ010082408.1, read on the forward strand.
TCCTATTCCTATAACAACCTTAACCCATCTAATAGATTTTGGATATATGACGCACTTGTTTTTACAACATCAATCATATCATACAAAGAGCACAATGACAATATCAAACGTTGAAAATGAATGTCGAGGCCCGCGAATCGAAAAGATACGTCAACATAGACGGAAATCATTAATTTTAAAAGTACAAGTGTGCGAAAATGCAAGATCATATCAACAGGAAGTTGAAGGATAGATGACATGCGATGAATCCAGATGAATTGCCCACATCTTACATACACAGTGGTCGAAGTGATTATGAAATTAACAATTCACGGGGTCATTTGAACATGGATTGTGGTTCGCATGGGTGATTATCCAGAAAGTGGACGAAAGATGAAAACTGTGAAATTGTTCAATGAACATTGAGGTGTCCGTCGTCAAGATAAAATCAAGAAATATTTTGAGTATTCAAAGATGGGCTGTAGGCCCAAGTATATGCAGGAAAAAGCCTGTGTAAATATTAAAAATGTATCTCTAGTAAATACCTATTCAAAAGTGGGAGCCATTGATTTATTGAAATAGCATTTGTAGAGACTCAGCACCTGAAGCAGTCAGGAATCTGGGCCAATATGATTTCTGCATTTGTTGAGA
>JAOYMZ010082419.1:0-11362 GCA_025802335.1 Pinguicula primuliflora
CATACGAAAGTCCTAAATTTTTAGAAAGAATTCAGGGTGATATATGTGGACCAATACATCCACCATGCAGCCCATTTTGATACTTCATGGTATTGATAGATGCATCCACTAGATGGTCGCATTTATGTTTATTGTCCACCCGAAATGTAGCATTTGCAAGACTACTTGCACAAATAATACGATTACGAGCTCATTTCTCCGATTTTTCGATAAAGAAGATTCGTCTAGATATTACTAGTGAATTTCCATCAAGGACTTTTAATGGCTATTGCATGTCAATTGGAATAACTCGTGTACATCCTGTTACACATGTTCATATGCAAAATGGTCTGGCTGAATCATTTATTAACCGTCTTCAATTGATTGCACGATTATTGCTCATGCATTCTAAACTCCATATATCGGCCTGGGGACATGCAATTTTACATGCAACAATTCATGCATCAGGCCAACAAGTTATCATAAAACTTCTCCTATGCAAATAGTGTATGGTCAGGAACAAAATATATCCAATTTAAGAACTTTTGGATGTGCGGTATACGTACAAATTGCTTCACTACAATGCACAAAGATGAAACCACAAAGGAAAATGTGAATATATGTTAGATATGAGTCTCCATCTATAATAAAGTATCTAAAACCAATAATTGAAGATTTATTTACAACACGATTTGATGACTGTCATTTTGATGAGTTAAATTTTCCAACAATAGGGGGAGAAAATAAGCAGTTGGAAAAAAAATATCTTGAAATGAATTATCCTTATTTAGCTTGGATTCTTGTTCATGTAAATTTGAACTTGAAGTTCAAAGAATAATTCATTTACCAAATTTAGCAAATCAATTGCCAGATGCATTTACTGACCTAAACAAAGTGACTAAATCATATATACCAGTTGCAAATGCTCCAATAAAATTGGATGTTCTAAAGGGACAAATTTTGACTGCTAATGAGTCAAAAAAATGCATAAAGCATGGGAGACCTATCAGCTCTAAAGATAAAAATCCTCGAAAGTATAAAGGAGCGATAAATATTGAAGTTGACACAGAAGAGGAAATGAAGTCTCCGGAAGAGATCAATAATAATCTGGAAGATTTGATGACATGAAATATAAAATTCAAGTATCTGACAATGAAGAGATCTCGATAAATTATGTCATTACAAGAAAAAGATGGATCGAAACAAGATAAACTTCGACGAAATTTTTATCTACAATGTAGCGCGCGAAATTCTTAAAGAAGATGAGGATCTTGAACCTATATCTATTGAAGAATGCAGACACGGAAATGATTAGACAAAATAGAATTATGCAATAAATGCAGAATAGAATTCTCTTAAATAGCATGAAGTTTTTGGATGTATAGTTTGTACATCATATGGTGTAAAATCAGTGGGGGTATAAATGAGTATTTTTACGAAAAAAAATGAAACAAATGAAGTGAGATATAAAGCACGACTTCTCACATAAGGTTTTATTTAAATACCTGATATTGATTATGAATAAACATATTCTTCTGTGGTGGATGCAATTACGCTTTGTTATTTAATAAGTCTAGTAATACATGAAGAATTAGAGATACGTCTAATGGATGTGGTCATAACTTATTTATACGGTTCACTGAAAAATGATATTTATATGAAAATCACTAAAGGTTTTAAAGTCCCTGAAGCAAAAAATTCCGACTCTCGGGAGATTTATTTGATCAAATTTAATAGATCTTTATATGAACTAAAACAACCAGGGCGCATGTGGTTCTATCGATTAAGTTCATACTTGTTTAAGGAAGGCTACATGAATAACCCTATTCGCCCATGTGTTTTTATAAAAAGATCTGGATCAGAGTTTGTCATCATAGCTGTTTACGTGGGTGATTTGAACATTATTGGAGCTACATAAGAGTTATCAAAAGCAGTTGTCTATCTCAAGAAAGAGTTTGAAATGAAAGATCTTGGCAAGACCAATTCATGTCTAGGTATTCAAATAGAGCATCTCACTAATGGAATTTTTGTGCACCAGATGAATTATACGGAAAGAGTGCTAAAAATGTTCTTTATAGATAAAACGCATCCATTAAGCACGCCAATGATCGTGAGATCACTAAACATACAAAAAGATATTTTTGACTACGTGAAGAAAATGAAGAACTTCTTAGTCATAAAGTACCATACTTAGAGCGATTGGAGCATTAATGTGCCTTGCTAATAATACAAGACCGGACATAGTTTTTTTTAGTAAATCTATTAGCAAGATATAGTTCTTCACCAACTCGAAGACACTGGAATGGTGTTAAACATATCTTACGATATCTTCAAGATACAATTGACATGGGATTATATTACTCAAATTCATCCATTATAGAATTAATTGGTTATGCAGATGCTGGTTATCTATCTGATCCACACAAATCCCAATCTCAAACTAGTTATTCATTCATATGTGGAGGAACAACCATCTCATGGCGGTTAGTGAAACAGACACTAGTTGCTACTTCATCTAACCATTCTGAACTTCTAGCCATTCATGAAGCCAGACGTGAATGCATTTGGTTAAGATCTATAATTCACCATATTTGTGATATGTGTGAACTTTCTTCAACCAATGAAGTTGCAACAATAATTTTTGAAGATAATGCCTCTTGTATAGCTCAATTTAAGAAAGGCTTTATTAAGGGTGATAGGACAACACATATATCACCAAAAATATTCGTCACACATAATTTTCAAAGGCAAGGTGACATTAGCGTTCAACAGATTCGCTCATGTGATAATTTGACAGATTTATTCACTAAATATTTGTCTACTTCAACTTTTGAGAAATTGAGACATAAGATTGGGTTACGTCGTCTCAAGGATATACAATGATGCAATCATGAGGGCGATAAAATCCGTGTTATACTCTTTTCCTTCACTAAGGTTTTTCCCATTAGGTTTTAATTAGGAAGGTTTTTAACGAGGCAGCATCTCAAAGGTGGATCAATAAGGTTCTTAACGAGGCATAGTACAGGCAATATTCAATGGGGAATATTATGAAATATATTGTGAATGTCTCTTGACTTTTCAATACCCCATGTACTCTATATTCAATATACATTTGTGTAGAGTTTTAATGTGATCTTACATCTTTTTTATGAAGCCTATAAATGATACTAATCTATCGTTGTAATGGAATACACTTGGGAAAAAGAATACAACCTCCTCCTTTTGTGTTCTTTCCACTTTCATCGTTCTTTGTATATTTATATAATTACTCCATATACTTGACAACATTTAGAGCATAACATTGGAAAAAAAAAGTACAACATTCAGGAACTGACACAAATCCTTGATTACAATATTTTAGCGTGACTTATCATTTCCGGGTCCAGATAGTAACTCTAATAAAACTCGGTGCTGTCACATGGGATCCACCTTGGTTCTTAGGAGGAGCCCAAGCACCCCCAGTCACCAGCAAAAAAAAAACTGATCAGTAGAGAGAAATCCAAAAAACAATTCGATCACCTCAAGTTTTCCTCCGCACCATTCATATGTAGGTCGACACACATTGCAGGTCGTGCAGCTGTGCAGGTCCAAGCTGCCAGATCTATTCACTTGCATCGCACAGGGGTCCCTTCTGTATGAAAAAGTTGCGGTCGGTAAATTTGAAATTTGTGCTCCAATTATCTATCAAATTTCTTGGTTTTGCAAGATCCTGGTTGAATGTTAAAACGTTCTAGTTCCAATTTGCTTGCTGTTATCGAACATCCGCCTTCCATCTCTAGATTTTCACTTTCGTACTCCCCTTAACTGAAGTTTATTACTTTGAATTTGCTTGAAATTGATGACAAAATTTGTTATTATTGAACTATTTATTGGTGTATTGGGGGAACGTTTCTTCCTGTTATTTATTTTAGTTGATTTTGTCTTTCGTGGCCTCTTTAACTGAGTTGTTAGCATGTTAGAAGTTTTAATATTGAAGAATTATATTCCTAGTTCTAACATAATGATGTTAGTATGGATTTAATGGGTTACTTATTTTTTTTTTCTTGATCTTGCAACGCACAGGTTAATTGTCAATGAATAGGTGTGTATAGAGTTGGGACTTCTCCTGAATACCCGTTGATACAATATGTGAAGATTGGCTCGTACAATCTTTGAAGAGATTGAGGGCTTCAATCTGGAGGAGGTGATTATGAAGAATCTCTCGAAAGTTAGAGGATAAATAGTGATCTGGTGGGACATGGTCAGCAGGCATTAATAGTAACTATAAGTCTAGTTTGGGGAGGGATTCCGGCTAAATCATTGTGCTACTATTACTTTGACAGGTAAGACAGTGATCTATTTTCGGATTGCCATGTTGTAAAAATGCTTGAATGCTTGATTGAGTTTCCATTATGCAGCGATTGTCTGGTGGAGGAAGCTGCTGGGAAAAATCGGCTGCTATATCCTATCTAGAAAGTGACATAGGGATATATCAGAAGTGAGTAATTTTCTTCGTGTTTGTCTTGTTGTACAACACCATCTACCCAAAAGTTTATGATTGATGCAATCACCCTCAATTTTATTTGGTGGCGAAAAAGGTCACTGAAGATAGACTTCAATTTTCTGCTTCTGATACGGCAATTTTCAAATCGTCCTTAGAGGTTCACTCATGCTGGATTGGATTCCTAACTATATATCAACACTCAACTTGCAGCATTGTATAATGGTTCGCGATCTAGGTATTCCACAGCTGATGCTACCATTTCAGTCTCGAGTAAGTTCATGTTCTATTTTCTTAACTGATTCCTCTTACAATACATTATGTTTTTTAGATTTATTCTCGCTCGCCCACGTCTGACTCTTTCATGCTTGAAACTCTTGAAAATGTTTTCTTTGAATGTTTATTTAGACACCAAAAGTGCTTGTACTTTGTACAAAGGCTGGTTAGAGTGAAGAAGATGATAAAGAAGCTGCTAGACCATTTTAGCCCTATGGCCTTTTCCTGTGTATCAGTAAGGGGCCACCCTATTCGAAATTGACCACCATGTATTAGGATTGAGATCGTAGAAGTGGTAAAGCCCATTTACTTTGGACTTGGATTAAGTAGTCGGGCTTTAGTCATCGTGATCATGTCGGAATATAGAACTTTTCAAATGAGCACCCTCAGTTTCAATTTCCTGGATCCGTCTCTGCCAGCAACTAGATGTTGTTGGCCACACTTAAACAACGCCACGTTGTTTGGGATTTTTTTTAAAAAATTCTTATTGAAATTGTTTGTTTAGGGATGTGATCGAACCAACCTGGTTCTCTTTTCACCAACGACACCCGTCATATGGGGTTATGATCTTTTTTGTAAAATATGTAATAACCTTTGATAATACAATTAATACCAACATTTATGTGTGTTATTTTTTTAAATTAATATTATGGTGGTTTTGTGGCCCGACAAAATTAAAAAATCTATCCTATAAATCTCAAATCTTAAATCCCATAAACGGTTATAGATGCAGATCCAACTGCTTGAGTTTAGCTCGGATTTGCAGTGGCTCGACGAAAATAATGGTTAAGTAGACTAATATATTGGGCAAAAGTAATATTTCGATTTAATGGCAATCCCCTACCGTAGTTCCTATCAAATTGCAAATGTGCCATCCAAATTTCGGGAGGTTTACTGTCCTTTGGGATTAGGGTGTTGAAATGGTGGGATAGTTTTGATAGATTCTTGTAACAAGCAGTAGACAGGATGCAGGACAAAAACGATTTCCTTGATATTTAGTAGCAAAGATACAAGCTTAAATAACAAGCAGAACAAAAAAGAAAGAAACTGAAAAAAAAGAGGGAACAAAGCAAACAGAGTAGAACGTGTTCTACAACTGCATCCTACAACTATGGAACAAGTACATGACTCCTTCAATCTTGAACTCCTCCAATCTTGCTGAAATTGTCCACTCTGCACGTTCTTAGTCTTGATTGAGCGACTTGGTCAGGATAGAGGCATGACTGATTCTGCTGTTTTATTGAGAACGAGCCGTTCTTCTAACATATGGTGCCTGGCCTCTTCCGTATATGCCCGCCAACACAATCAGGATCGGCCTTTGCATTTGAAAGATGCTAGGGTCAATCCCTTGTTGGATAGTGTAGAATGGGATGACAAAGGCTTGGCTGTGGCGATCGCTCAAAATGTATGCAAGGGTTTGCCAACAAAGATGCTCTTTTGGAAATAATTTCTTCCCAGAAGGTAACATTTTATAGCAAGTCAAGATCTACTTGATGGACAAAGGGAGAAACATCAAAGAATTTCATCAATGTGTATTACATCTTTGTTGATTGTGACCATGATTCTATAATTTATCTTGGGAAACCTGATGGGCCGACTTGTCACACTGGCTAAGAGATGTGCTAATTCACTTCAATCAATGAAACATTAAATAATCCACAGGCTGATGGAGATAAATTGGCATTGACTACCCTCTACTCCTTAGAATCAACGATATCAAAACGAAAAGCTGTGATATTGAAAAATTTAGATGTCAAGCCATCCTGGACGAGACAGTTATTGCTTGACGACCAGTTACTTTGCTCAAAAATTAGGGAGGAGGCAGATCAGTTATGCCGAACATTGGAGGAAAAAAAAACCCGTCAAGGACAAGTTTGGAGATGGCTGATCTACTTTACCATTCCATGGTTCTGTTGTCTCACGAAGGAGTGAGAGTAGAGATGTTCTTGATCCTTCTCTCGCGAAATATGCTCACTAGGTGTGATTTACACGCACTAAACCCTTACAACGTTATGTCGCCGCTCTCGTCCCTCATCCCTACCAGAATTTTGCTGAAATTATCCAATCTCAAGGAGTAACACGATAAACTCAGATATGGCAGCACCAAGCGCGCCCACCGTACTGGCAATGGCTTCACCCCCCGTCAATGCGATGAACAAATCCTTTGCGACAGTCGTTCAAGGAAACAAAACAGTCAATTCCAGCACCGATCTCCGCCCTAAGATATCGGCCGAGGTCTCTAAATGGAAGGGAGAGAAGGAGATAGAATTCTCCGATGAATCCATTGCATATCTCTCTGCTCCCTTTCAAAATGCCCTAATTGGCAAATTTAGCTACGGCCGATGCACAATCGACGAAATCAGGAAAGCGATTACAGCAACCGGCCTTAAAGGTGAGGTCTCAATTGGCCTGATTGATCAGAGACACTTCTTACTTCAATTGGTAAATGAGGAAGACAGGCGTCGCATCTGGCTAAGAGAAATTTGGACGATTCATGGCTACACGTGAGAGTTTTCAAGTGGCCAATCGATTTCAAAAATGATGCAGAATTGCACATAGCTCTGGTTTAGATCTCTTTTCCAATTCTCCCATTGCATCTATTTGATAAAGAAAGCATCGGAATGGTGGCTGTAATGATAGGAAATCCAGTACAGTTAGACCAGTCTACCATCACTCTGAAATGCCCAAGTGAAAGCAAGAATATGCATAGAGCTCAACCTATTAGAGCCTCTCCAACGCGGATATGGCTGAAGCGAGGGGATAGGAGGATTGAACAGGAAGTTAAATATGAGTATATCTTGGCTTACTGCCAAAACAGTATGAAGAAAGGCCACAAAGAATCAGACTGTAAATTTGGCCAGAATGCCTCTAAGGTGTAGGACAACACAATAGCATCTACAAAAGCCTCTAAATCTCTGGAGCAGGCACATAACAACCCTCTATGAGAGCCTCAAAACTCTTAATCAGCCCCTGCTAACAGGAAAAAGACAGAATGGCAACGGAAAAAAGCCAATGGCAAAGTGAAAATTTACAGTCCAGTAGCAAGAAACCCTACCTCATATCCATCCACCAGCACCTTAACAATGGTAGCAGAGATTACCGGAGGGAACCCATCTAAAGAAACATCATCAAAAGTACCAGAGAACGCTAGGACTCCATGTAAGTCCCCCAACTTGGAAACTATTAATGATACCATTATCATAATGGATAAGGATCAGTTAACAGGCTCTAAGACTGATGCCCTAGAATAGGATAAAGAGGAAAATGCCGCACAGATCATTAACTCCCTAAAACACCCTGCAACACACTCCAGCTCCAGAAGAAATCCAAGAAAACACACCCCACAATCAGGAATGCATGTAACCCCAATATTAAACTCCAATGCACCTAACTATATTCCTCCAGCTAGGAAAGAATCAACATGTCTACTGACGTGAATGAAACTATCTCCAAAATCCTATCTAAACATCCACAACTCTTAACAAATTTTACGGATCACATAGCCAACTTAATGGTCAATGCCTCAACATCATTAGAAGTAAATCCAATTTCCCCAATCCCCTCTTCCAAAGAGGCCCCCTATCTCAATATCAACAAAGATCAATCTCTACTCCCCCTACCAACAAAACACAGTCTAAATTACGCAAGAGGAAATCAAAATCTAGCATTAGATCCCTCCCACCTCGGGGAAATTCTCTTGCAATCCCTAGTGTTAATCAACTGGTGAATGACAGTCAACTTAAGGAAATAATCAATACCCAATCTGAGCAAAGCTTAAATTGTAGCGCCCAAAAAGACACTCAACAGAACAATATAGAAGAATTAGAGAGTAACCTCAACTGCTATAAACCAGGATCCCTAGAACTACACGGTTTCACCCCAATTGAGTCTCTAGTCATAGGCATATCTTCAGACCTTAACCACACTAATCCAGGCAACCCCTCTTCCACAAGTTCAGAAACCAAAGAGGATGAACCAAAAGATCATCAAAAATTCTGGCAAAGTGCAGAAGAAGCTTCAGACAACGAATGCACTGAATTTGAAGTTCCCCATTCAAAAAGATATAGATCTAAAAAAAGGAACCTCAAATCTAGGGAAGACTATCTGAATCAAAATTCCCTCCAAAACCAAATCGTTACACCACAAGATTATCCCAAGAAGAGAGTTGATAAATGAGTTAAATATTATTCTGGAATACTAGAAGAATAGGCAATCCAGCAACGCTTGGTTGTTTAAGGAAATTTATTAGAATCCATAATTTAGATATAATTGCTATCTCGGAACCAAAAATCAAATCCTCGAGATTTAGGAAAAATCTAAGAATGGAGGGGGCCATCTCCAATTCCAAAAGCAAAATCTGGTTGTTTTGGAATTCAAACCTAAATTGCTAACTATATTTTGAATCTGACCAATTGCTAGTTGTAGAGGTAATAAATAAAACGGATGATCACAAATTCCATCTAGCTTGTGCTTATGCTAAATGTAAACGGAGGGATAGAATAGACCTATGGAATGAGCTCAGAATAATCACCTCTATGCTTAACTCACCCTTCATTGTCGGAGGAGATTTCAATGTAGTTGTAAACAAAGAGAAAAAATCTGGTGGACTGCCAGTAAAACATGGTCTTATCTATGATTTTGCAGATGCTATCCGGGACTGTAAACTAACTAACTTGGGTTAATCAGGCAACCGTTTCACCTGGTGCAACAATAGGACCAACAATAACACAATCTACAAGAGATTAGATAGGGTGTTGATAACAGAAAATTGGATCATTAATGGCCCAGTTGCCTTAATGAAACACCTTCACAGAGCACTGTCAGATCATGCTCCTCTTCCAGTCTCCCTAAAGACTAATAATATCAGAAACCCTACTAGGTTCCAATTCCAGAACTTCGGGACCAAACACCCCGACTTCACGAACCTGGTGGAGTCTTCATGGGGTCAAGCAATTAACCACATAAATCCAGCTACAGTCTTTTGTTTAAAACTTAAAAGACTAACGGAGTCTCTTAGAAAATGGAATAAAGAAATTTATGGAAACATATTCCAGAACATTAAAAATGCTGAAGATAATTTAATGAAACTTAAAGCTAATTAGGAGCTCTCCAGAACTGAATCAGATAGACAATTATTGATAAAAGCTCAAGAAGACCTCAAAACTCAACTAGAAGCAGAGGAGTCTCTGTGGAAACAAAAATCTCGAATAAAATGGCTTAAACTAGGGGACTGAAACATAGCCTTCTTCCACAAAACAGTGAAAATAAGGAGATTCAAATCCTGTGCTTACACCCTCAAAGACAATCTAGGAAACCCTGTCAGCAAAGATGACACTCCTACTGTATTTCTGGACACTTTAGAACCCACCTATCCGAACAGAAAATAATCTCCTAAACAATATCCCAAAACTCATAACCAATACACAAAACGACAAGCTTTGTAAATGGCCAGAAGAGGAAGAGGTCAAAAACACTACTCAAAACATGGATGAAGAGAGTGCTTCGGATCCTGATGGATTCCCAGGGACTTCCTTCACTTCATGCTGGCAAATTATTAAAAACGACCTACTTCAAGTAATAAATTTCTTATTTTCAGGAGGGGAACTTCCCAAAGCAGTAAGTAGCACATTAACATGCCTTATCCCTAAGATTGACACTCTTACAAAATGCACACACTTCAGACCTATCAGCCTTTGCACGTTTCTAAACAAAATCATTACTTAAATATTATAAACCAGACTTGCTCAAATATTACCACACATCATCAGTCCACAACAAAGGGGCTTTGTAAAGGGAAGAAACATCACAGACAACACACTATTAGCTTAGGAAATGATACACTCCCTAAGAAAGAAACAAATCAGCCATAACCTAGCTATTAAACTAGACATGGAAAAAACATTTGATCGTATATCTTGGATCTTTTTAATTCAAGTATTACAAAAATTTGGTTTTTCTGAAACTTTTATAGACATGGTTTGGCAAATTATATCTTCTCCATGATTTTCTATACTACTTAATGGACAAGTTTTTGGCTTCTTCAAATCCTCTAGAGGTCTTAGACAGGGAGATTCACTCTCCCCTATTCTCTTTATAATTACTGCTGAAGTTCTCTCTAGAAGTTTGAATAATCTGCTGACCCAGCATCCGGAAATTGCATATAAAATTCCTGATGCCTGCCAAAGGATATCTCATCTAGCTTTTGCAGATGACATCATTATCTTCACTAATAGAACTAGAGTAGCCTTGAGGAAAGTGATGCTTACTTTGAAAGACTATGAGGGCATTTCGGGCCAGAAGGTTAATCTTCAAAAGAGCTGCTTTTATATAACTGAAAGGGCGTAAGAAAACAGGATACACATCATCCAAACAATTACAGGTATGTCAAGAGACACTCTCCTAACCAAATATCTAGGTATCTTGCCATATATCATCAAAAGGAGGTTCGAAATCGTTTCAAAATTGATCACAAAGATTCAGGAAAGAATTGGCTCCAGGTCTTGATGAGCACAATATATAATGCACCTATATGCAAGTATACATAGTCATGCACGTAGTAAATCCTTGGTGAACAAGGGTCATCTCCCAAGGGAGCAGATCTAGCATATGCTTATCGAATACATTTTC
>JAOYMZ010082430.1:0-11361 GCA_025802335.1 Pinguicula primuliflora
ATCTGGTGAAGCTTTCTTTATCACAGCTTGGGCAGATGCTGGCTCACCAAAAACAGAGGGAGGAGCTCCAGAAGCAACGACGCTTTGAAGAAGTGCGACTAATGGACCAGCAGATTCTGGAGGATGGACAGAGGCTAGCGTCCATTACGGCCGACTTACAAGCCGCAACGAAGCAGTACCAGAGCCTCCTTCCGGCCACTGCTGCCCCTGCTCCAGCACCAGTTGGTCTCTATCCAGCTTGTCTGCCACCGCCGGAACCAGCCACCATTGAGCCTCCACCGGAAAACAGTGGGGTTCTGGAGGTTCCTCCGAGGTCGTCCCAGAAACAGGGAAGGAGCCTGCATCCTGTTCCGGCCAACCGACCCCCAGTTCCAGCCAACATGCCCACTGTTCCGGCCCCTGCTCCGGCCAGTAGAATCACTGTTCCGGCCCCTAGACCGCCAAAAGCACACACCGTACCCGGAAGGAAGAAACTGGCTTCCGACTGGCCAGAAAAGCCTTGGTCGCCAACCCCATCAACGGGATGGTCGTCCAGTGGACGCACCCCGTCCTTAACCACCGGGAGCATTCAACAACTGCTGCCGAAAGAATCACAAAGGTCATTCCATCGACCCCGATTCTGGGCCTGGGATAGAGGCAAAAAGGGGCTGCGGAGTCTCGAAAACGGCGGACGCGGCGGCCGGAGTTTCGTCTGGGACCGAGGTAAGCACCGGCAGCAGCGAAGTCTCAGAACGGAGGGGGACGTGCGGCGACGGCCATCTAAAGAACCATCGTCGGCCTTCATTCCCTTCACAGCTGGTCTACTGGTAGGTGAGAAACACTCAATTAATTTCTTGAGCCGTCCTCTTCAGTTTGTGTGGGATAGAGGTAAAGTTTGCAGTGTTGAATTGGTCAACCAAAGAAAGGACAAAATTATTTTTTGATGGGAGCACGTGGTGTGTGAGATGTGATTTTGGGAGAAGAGCTCCTTTCCCCTATCACAGGAAGCTACATGGTTGAATCGTGGGATTTCTTGTGGAGATGGAAGTCTGATTTTTGGGATAGAGACAAGACAGCAATTAAATGCTAGGAAGCTTATTGCTGCCGGATTTTCGAAAGGGCCAGAATGAAAATTTGTCACGTGGGTGGATTATCTCTTTGTCAGGTTCACAAAGTCATCCTGGTGTAGCCCAACAAAATTCTGAAATTGTGATCTCCGGCCCAGTTGCTCTCATATTCCAAATTTAAGATTTATCTTTTTGGGTTTTGCAGGAATTTCACTTCGTGGGTTCAAGTATTTCCTCGTCCTATCACCGTATTTACAATACGCTTGAGGTCAAGCGTAATTTTCAAGGAGAGGGTGATGATACGGACCTATTAAGGAGTAGTATATTAGTATATTATATGTTTGTCCTTGTATCTTTGGGTATTTATTGATAGGTCCTTTTCATTTGCCTATATATATAGCTATTGTATTAATCAACTATTATGGAATGGATATGAGGACTCTTCCATCAAGAGTTTATTTTCGTAGCGTAGCCTAGGTAAGTCTCTCCCAAAGTAGTCTTAACCCTTCGTTTCTACTCGTCTCGATCCCGGGATCGTAACAAAGTTGAAATTGCCCGTAAGTGCAGTGATTTTCCTCGTTAAGGCCATCACCAGAGTATCTGTTTGCACACTTGGCATTAGTATCGACAGAGCTTCAGTGCAATCCGAGATGCATCTGATGTTACGAACGCCCTGCCGTAGTGCAAGATCGAGTCCAATCATTGTCGCCCAGACTTCAGCATGGTGGGTATTACATCGACCTAATACACTTTTGGAAGGTGAGAACACATCGGTCGTGAGTGTCCTTTAAGAGACCACGCGCGCCGGCTTGCATTGATGAATAGGTGACAAGACCGTTCGTCATGAGCATGAAAATATCTTGGTAGGTTGCCATGGAAGCTGGGGTTGTTTGCCTTTGAGGGGGAGCACTACTGAGTCCATGTGGTTGCGCCCAATCGCTCCACCTTTGGTCTACAACCTAACCCCGTTGGATTAAGCATTGGGCCCTGTACGTCTCAATCATGATCGTCAGGCTTGTGACTGTCTTGGCCGAGTACCTGAAGATCTCGTCATTCCTCATTGTCCAGATTAGCCAACCGACAATCGCAAACCAAATTCCCCAAACGACATTTTCTTGACAACGGGTGGATGAAAGGTTAGTTCGGATCCAGTGGTAAATACTTACCTCTGACTAGAAGTCATCATGTGGCACAGCAACTATGCTTGACCATATCCTCCTTGTTCTATAACAGTCACGAAGAACGTGCAACGCTATCCCATCATGACTACAGAGATGGTAGCTTGGGTGTTCGAAATCCCTCTTCTCCATTGTTTGTGGTTTGCCCACAGAACATTGCGAGTGAGTTTCCACATGAAGAGTCATGCTCGTTTTGGAACTCTAAGTTTCCGGATTAGCATCCAAATCCATCCCATTGGGTCCTAGCACGAGGAGGCTATGAGTTCGTAGGCTGAGGCAGTTGAGAACACTCCTTTTGAGGATGGTTGCCAGATGCTCTTGTCTGGTCTAGCTGAAGCCTCTGGTGGTGGGATTGTACAGACCTCAGCAAGCAGGGCGGGAGAGAGTATGGTTGAGAGTCTACTCCAATCCCATTGTCCTGTCGAAGATACATAATCAAAGGTTAGTTTATACCATTCATACTCTTGTAAATGAATAAATATGTGGTTTCGGATTGGTTGGCCAGTGGGCAGTCATATGTCAAGCCAAATGCGACATGAGGCGTCATTGCCCAGTTGTCAGGCCAAACCCTCCAGTAAGATGGGCTAGACTTTCTAAATTTGCTGACACAAGGGTGAGCCCTGTAATTTAAGGAAGTTCTGCATGAGATTAGTTTGCTCCAGATTATATTTAGCAATGAATAGGTTTCTCCGGAGGGTGTTATTTGATGACACCAGATTCCATGTGACCTTGAGAATTAAAGTAGTGTTGTGATCCTTTGATCGCCGTAGAACCAGTCCTCCATGACATTTAGGCAGACAGACAGTATTCTATTTAACCTGGTTGGTCGTCCTTTCCCCTTCGTTGCCGCCCCACAGAAAGTATCTGCCAACCTTGCCCATTACATCGCTCGTGCATTTTGGCAGTAGAAATGTTTGCATAGTGTAGGATAGGATGCTATCCACGACCATATGACATGGTGTGACCCGACCTGCTAGAGAGATTCGCTTTGCATTCCAGGATGCTACTCTTCTGCGTAATTTGTCCACCATTTTGGTATGATGCCATGTGAATATCAATACGCAGATAGCTTCCAAACTCCGAAACTAGCTCCATTTGGAAGATTCCATGTATTGCCACAACTTCTTTAAGGAAAATATATGGGGAGATGAGTATTCTAGACTTGCTTGTGTTGATTTTCTGTTCTGAATGGTCAGAGAAGATTTTCATTGTTTCCTGAATGATTTGGGCATATGTACAGGATACCTCTGCAAGATCACAATGTCATCTGCGAACATGATATGCGAGAGAGGGAAGCATGAGTTTCTGAAAATGATTGGATTCCACAGTCCTTATGCTATTCTGGAGTTGATGAGTTGGGAGAGTCTCTCCATACACAAAACAGACAGATACAGTAAGACTTGGATACCTGTAGTGAGCTACTAGTCAGAGTGCTCATGATCAGTTGGGCCAGCCACTGAAGCAAACTCATTTCTTGCTCTTGGTAGAGTTTGTGAAAGAAGTTAGTAATCTCCCCATTGATAAGAGTGTTGTCTGTAGTCCATTCTCCATTTCTTAGTTACAACCGCTCAATCTTGCTCACTGATTTCTTGGCACGATGCAAGGAATGAAAGGTCTTTGTATTCCTATTGCCTTGGACAGACCATAAAGCCTTACAGTTTTGTAGTTTCAGCTCATATTGCTGAGTAAGGATTTGCTCCAGTTCCAGACATAATTTCGCTTCTAGTTTCTCTATTCCAGGGGTACGTGCAAGGCCAGTGATCCTTCTTCAATTATCCCTAAGAGTTGTCTCTTCTACACGATCAGGTCTCCGAATACATCCTTTCCATCCCTGTATGTTCCTGTGAAGATTGTTGATCCCTTCCACTAGAGATTGATCAATGGTTGAGTGCTTGTTTAGCCATTCATCCCAACAAGGGTGTAATTCCCAACAGCTGAGCTTTGGACTTGTGATCTGGTTAAGCGTTGTTGTGTAACAATAAGGGCGCTTTGATCTGATGAGAATCTAGCCAAATGTTGCATCTTGATCGACCCAAAGAACGAGATAGCATGGTCATTGATCACCACCCAATCGATTCATTCTATGCATAAACCTCTCCTCAGGTAAATTTTGAGCCTGTAAAACCAGTGTCAGATAACCTCCCATCACGTAGCAGGTTGCAAAATCTTGGGCAACTCGTGGATGCTCTACCCCCGTTTTCTCATCCGGCTTCGTAAAGGCAATGAAATTGCCCATGATCAGCCATTGTGATTAATACTTTTAGAAAGATCAAGCAGTCCCTCCCAAAGTGTATGGAGAATGACAGGTTGTGGACTGTCGTATACAGACGTGCAGTGGAAGGAGGATTGATCAGGGCAAGTGATAGTTGTGTGGAGATATTGTCAGTCCTCTTTGATGACTTGAATTTTGGAACATTGCAACACTCAACCAGACCAAAGACCCAAAATTCATATTTTGCTATCTCAGATGTCGGGAACTACATTCTCATTGGGATGAGTGGCTCAACCGGCACTGGAACAAAGAAGGCTCTCTTTTAGATATGATCAACAACCTCCATAGGAATATACATGGATGGAAAGACATTTTTGGAGGCTTGAACATGCAGAAGCGACGACTCTTAGGGCAAATTGAAGGAACCCAAAGGTTCATAGGCCCTTCACGCACCACTGGGATTGAGAAGCTTGAAGCCAAACTATGTCTCGAGCTGGAGCAAATCCTCACTCAGAAATAAGAGCTAAAGCTGCAGAACTATAAAACTTTCTGGTCCGTCCAAGGCGACAAGAATATAAAGAATTTTCATTGCCTGCACCGTGTCAAGTAAAAAGTGAGTAAAATTGATCGACTGCAACCAAGGACGGGAGAATGTACTACAGACAACAACCACATAAATGTGGAAATCACTGACTTCTTCAGCAAACTCTACAAAGAGCAAGGTCGCATAACTAACACAACCTTCCCTATAATCAATACCTTCCCACAGCTCACATATCCTTATACTCGAGCAATGGGTGTCACTTGATGAAGTGCGTAGAGATGTTTTTGAAATGGGATCACTTAAGTCCGCCAACCCCGACGGTCAGAACCCCAACTTCTATAAACACAATTGGGACTCAGTAGCAGAAGCCTCAGTACTCACGGTACAGGATGCATTCAAACACAAGAGAGTTGTTCCCTAGCTCAATAGAGACATGATGGTCCTTATCCTGAAAATTCGGTCACCTCAATCCCCTGGTGACCTCTGGTCCATCACACAGCTGAATGTCAGCGTGAAGAGGGTATCTAAAGTCATTGTAAACTGCCTCCGTCAGGTAATGCCATATCTTACCCTCCCTATACAGGCGAGTTTCATCAAGGGAAGGAGTATTGTCGACAATATCATAGCCACCTAGGAGGCCATCCACGAGATTTTGCACAGAAAAAAGCACACTTCGTGGATGGCTATAAACGTGGACCTTACAAAAGCCTTCGACAGACTGCGTTGGACTTTTATCGAAGATACACTGATATAAGTTGGTCTGCCTATGAGGCTGGTGCGGCTGATCATGAGCACACTGACTAGTAGCTCATTGTGGGTTCTTTGGAATGATGAAATTGGTAGTCCCTTCTCACCACAAAAGGGTTTCCGCCAGGGTGATCCGGCCTCACTGTACCTGTTCGTTCTTTGTATAGAGAGGCTCTCCCATCTCAGCAATTCAAGATTAACTCAAGGACTGTTGAATCCTATAATTTTTAGTAACTCACGCTGCCCACTCTCGAATATCATGTTCGCAGATGGAATTGTGAACTGTGCAGAGGCATCCTCCACATTGGCTCAAATCATTCAGAAAACACTGCAAATCTTCTCTGATCACTCAGAACAAAGAATCAATATGAGCAAATTTAAAATCCTCCTCGCCCCTCATGTTCACCCCCAAGAAGCTACGACTATACAAGGAATCTTACAAATGGAGCTAGTGCAGGACTTTGGCTCATACCTGAGCATTGATATCAACATGAGTTGGCCATTATGCTAGCACCATGCTAAAATGGTGGATAAAATACGTAGGAGAGCAACATCCTAAAATGAAAAACAAATCTCACTTGCAGGTCGGATTACATTATGTCACACGGTCCTGGATAGAATTCCCTCTTACACTATGCAATCCACCCGTTGCTTAAGGCACAAGTGATGAAATGGATAAGGCCTACATATCTTTCCTGTAGGGTGGCAATGAGGGAGAAAGGACGGTCAACCATGTAAAATAGAAAATAATATGTCATCCTAAATGTTGTGGGGGCACTGGGTTTACGGAGGTTAAGAGATCACAATACCGCATTGATCCTCAAGATTGCATGGAACTTGTTAACATCCTCCAATACATTTTGGAGAAGCCTGATCATCGCCAAGTACAATCTGGAGCATACTGACCTCAGCCAGAACTTCCCCTGGATACAGGGCTGACAATTATGCCAGCAAATCTAGAAAATCTGGCACATATTGCTGTAGGGCCTAGCCTAGCAACTGGGTAATGGTTGTACATGCCGCTGCTAGCTAGATGCGTGGCTCCCCTATGGCCAATCAATCCAAATACAGGTAAATATTCAATTACATGAGCATGAATGGAATAAACTAACCCACGATTATGTGTCAACCATAGGGCAATGGGGCTAGAGTAGCCTCACACTTGTCATCCTTCCTGACCTGCTAGCTGAGACATGTGTTATTCCACCAACGGTCGCAACAGCTGGACCTAATAAGATTGTCTGGCAACCATCCCCCAAGGGAGTGTTCTCGACCTCTTCAGCCTACGAGCTCATAGCCTCACTTTCTTGGGATCCGATGGACCTAGCATGGATGTTAATCTAGAAACTCAGAGTACCAGAATGCATGCGGCTCTTCTTGTGGAAACTGACTTGCAATGGTCTGTGGACAAACCATGGACATTGGAGGAGGGCTATCTCGTGAAACCCAAGCTGCCATTTCTACAGTCATGACGAGACAATGCTTCATGTCCTCCGTGACTGCTACACAATGTGGCAGATATGGTCAATCATAATCTCGGATCTACCAAATGGCTTCTAGCAAGAGGAAAGTATTCATTATTGGGTTCATGCTCATCTATCTTCCACACATTTTCAGGAAAACATAAGATGGGGCATCTGGTTCGTGATCCTCTGTTGGCTAGTCTGGTAGTCGAGAAATGTTAAGATCTTCAGGGACTCACGCTCCACAGTCACCATTCTGCCGATAAAAGCACATGCAATCATGATTGAAACAAACAGGGCTTACCGTTTGTCCCAATGGAAACAAATTTTAGACCAAAGATGGAGCAATCTCTCGCAACCTTCAAGGCACATGAGTGTTTCGACCCTAATACGCCCAACTTCATCGTCGTCGGCAAGCCCCGAAGATGCCTTTATTCTCATGACAGATGGTGCATCCACCTACCCATCAATGCACGCCGAAGTGGGTGGCCTTCTCTAGGACACCCAGGGATGATGCATTCTCACCTTCCAGAAGCGTATCAGATGTTGTAACCCTCTCTAGGATGAACTCTGGCAATTTTGATCGGACTAGATAGACCTTGCACTGCACTAGGGCATTCGCACTATCAATTGCCTCACGGACTCCATTGAAGCCCTGATGCTGCTCAAGTCGAACACCCCAAGCACTAAAGGGACACCCCTAGTTCAACAATCGATGCTTTTGATTCAATGGACATTAGCCATCTACCTAGGCTGTTTAATAGTGATGTTGATACGCTCGTAAAGATCTGCTTGAGCCTTCCTGATTTTAACTGTCTCATCTACTGGGGCATATAAAGGAAACAACGCCCCTCGCCAACGCCCACATTGAACATACAGTTGCACCGAGGCTCCTACATTTTGACCCTCAATGAGCGTACAATGTGAAACCGCCATTTTTGTCATTCTCTCTACTTTTTTTTGTAATTTTCGTTTGGCAGCTACTCCTCTAGGGAAGGCAATTTTGCTCGCCCCGTGCCTGCCCCGCCCTAATCGTAGATTTGTTAATATATGTAATACATATTATTGTGTTTCGGCATTCTAATTATATTTGCTTTTTTATTTGGCCCAAGCCCAATATTCCAGTTCAATTATATTTTGTAGGTAAGTGCAGTATTCGAGAAAGCGCTAGGCAGACCTAAACGGTCAGGGACCACTCAGCGCCTAACCTGTCTAGGCGCCCGCCTAAGAAGGCTTATAAGTGAGAATTCGGGTAAGGCTGAGGGTGACATCCTAGCACATAGGCAATGCCTAAGCGGTTAAGGCGATCGCCTTCTTGAACAGAGGATAGGTGTTAGTCCAATTATTTGAATAAATCTAGACATTCTCCCGACCAAACCTTCATTCTCCCCCACTGGCAATTTAAATTGATTTTCTTAGTCAGCACTTTTGACTCTAGAGGCAAACCGGCATGAATCGGGATGACATTTAGGGTACGACCCGGGGCGATAAATGCTAACTATGTGTAGGAAGCCAAAAATCTGTAAGTTGTCTCCAAAAATAAGCAAGTTCTCAATTTTGTTCGTCAACAGTACAAACAAAAGAAGGAGAACTAGAAAATTACGGTTACATGAATTAGAAGACCGAACACACGAAATCATCTTAATAAACGAAGGAGGGGTAAAGAAAATAACTAAGAACGCACAACAGGGATTTTGGAATGGGATGGAGAGGACTTGGGGTGCGGAAGGAGAAATGGGATGCATCGATCAACAATGCTACGTATATATAAAGTTTTTTTACAACTTTTTGTATGCGTACAAAAACGATGCCATTTTGGCTCAAAATGAGTGAAAACTAAAGAAAAAGGAAAATTTATTCGTCCCTTCTCCACATACGGTTATGTCGTTTCCCTTCTACAATCATCTCCGATTTCGATATTCCTAACTAGCCAACACTCCTAACATTTCATGAATATGGTAGTTTTCTTCGTTTGTTGTTGCCCTCCTTTAGTTCATGAACATGGTGGTGTCTCGGGATAACATGGTGGTGCCGACACCGTCGTTTTAAGAAAATCATCTCAATAACATCGTCGACGCACGGACCGGTGCAGACGATGATGGGTGGGCGGATTGGGCCAACATTCTCTCCACTGTGAACTCCTCTACACCTCCAACGCCGACAACAACAGGTGGGCAGACTGGGCCAACCTTTTCTCCACCGTCAGCACCAGCAACGGTGTGTGGGCGTCGACCTTCTTTCCGCCGCCAACTCCTATTCACCTCCAGCAACGGAACATTCATCTTCGTCCCCTTCCTAGAAAATTCATTCCCTGTCATCGTCGTCTCCTTCCCTAATAATTCATTCCCAGCAACGGAAAATTCATTCCTTATGACATCGTCTCGTTCCTGGAAAATTCATCTTGGTCACCAACAATTTGACCGAGGATTTTAGATAAGGATTAAAATTTCTTCACAAGTAATCTCTCATTTTTGACTTGGAAGACAATTGACGGCAACGAAGTTGTTTTGAATGCATACAGAGTAAAAAAAACTTTCTGTATACATAGCATTTCCGTGCATCGATTGGTATGTAGAAGGAGAAAAATTAGGTGGTTCGCCTCGGCCGGGCGGGGCAGGCCTAGGTTCTCTGCTGATGCGGATGGGGCATGCCCATACGCTGATCAATTTTGACTATGCCCTGCCGTGCTAAAGTCTTCAGTGCGGATTAAGACCTGCGCTGAAGCCTCCAGCGCGTGGTTTCCCGTCCCCTTCTTATATATATATATATATGGTGCAGGATCCGGTGACAGGATTTTAGACATGATTTTAAATTCCGGCCACTAAGGTTACCCATTGATGGAATTGGGCACATCGTTAAAAAGCTTATGCATAGAATTGAATATGTTCAAGTTTTGGTGATATTCCGATGATGTTATCACTGTTTAACGGAGGATTCACATTTTTCCTTGGGTTAAGTAGTCCTAAATAGGGTTTTAGAAAATTTCGGCGACGAAGTCACCTGAACCGAAACTAAACATGGGGCTTATGATCTCCTATGTATAAGCTTTCTAACGATGTGCTCAATTCCGTCAATGAACAATCCTAGTGGCCGGAATTAAAAATTCATGTATAAAATCATGTTATCGGAACCTGCCCCTATATATATATATATTTATCCTTATTCTTATTTTAATTTTTTTGGATTCATGGCGTATATGGCTCAGCAGTTGGTGCAAAATAGATATAGATTTGAGATTCGATATTCAAAGGCTTGGTGGGCAGTCCAACGTGCTAGCGAAATAGAGCATGGTACGTGGACGTCTGGTGTTGCACGTTTGCCTTCCTATCCCGCAGCACTACAGCATTGGGATCTGATATATGTTGTGGATTGGAGGCTTAAGGATACTGCCAACCCGAAGAAGAAGAAGCTGAAATATGTGTTTCGGGCCTTTGATCCTTGCATCACTGGGTATCGACACTACTGCCATGTTTTGTCTGTAGATGGAACACATTTATACTGCCCGTGCATGTTGCAATTACTTATGGCGATATCATTAGATGTCAGTGAACACATATTGCCGGTTGCATTTACAGTAGTAGATGAAGAGGCCACAGAGACGTGGCGATGGTTTCTTGAGAAGCTAGAAGAGCACGTTACGTCAAAAGATGCTAGGTGTCACTACTTTATTTCGGATAGGGGCTCAGGAATTCTTGGAGTTATTCCCGACGTACGCATATTTAACGGCAAAAGAGGTGACTCTAGATTTTACCTACGTCATATATGCTTAAATTTAAATCGTGATTATAAAGACAAGGTGGTTAAGGAAATGACATGGAAAGCTGGCTCACGAGTAAGTCAAGCCAAGTTCCATAGTCAGATGAACGAAATTTACTATCAGAATCCGAAAGCACACGAATATCTCGAAAACATTCCTTTTGAGACGTGGATACTGGCATATGATGAAAGAGAAAGAGCACACTGTAAAATTATGACCACAAATCAGGTGGAGTGCTTTAATGGAGTGTTGAAGAGCGCGAGGTGATTGCCCATTACATTGATCGTAATGACTACTTCAATACTGGTAGATTCACAAGAATTGATGGCTGAAAAACTATTGACATGCAAACAATATAATATACATGCCAATACACAGATCTATCTATGCCAAGATGGATTATCAACTATAGAA
>JAOYMZ010082441.1:0-11360 GCA_025802335.1 Pinguicula primuliflora
ATGTTCATGTTTAGTTCCGGTTCCGGCGACTTTGTCGCCGGAATTTTCTAAAACCCTATTTAGGACTACTTAACCCTAGGGGATAATATGAACCCCCATTAAACGGTGATAAAGTCGTCGGAACATCACCAAAACTTGAACATATGATCTTCTACGTATAAAGTTTCTAACGATGTGCCCAATTCCGTCTACGGGCAATTCTATATATGTATGGAGAGTTGAGGGAAAAACTGTGGGCAAAAAACTGAGGGATACGGAGCCGTCACCTTTATGTTATATCTGATAAATATTTAAATATATAGGCACAAGAAATATTTAAAAAGGCAAACAGCCCGAGCCAAGTGACTCCAGAATGGTTAACATCAGTTGGTATCAAGATACATAAAAAATTGCGAGGTGAAGTTGATGACGAGCCACTCTCTACGCAAGCTTCTACCCGCAAGCGTACAACCGATTCGTCAACACAGTCGTGGATGTAGCACGATGCTGAAGCAGGTTATTCTGAGCGTTATACTAATATTGGCGCCGATGATAGTCAACCGGTGATATCCGCTTGAATGATTAACGAGCCAAAGAATAAATAATTGCGCGATGCTGAATATGGAACTATCGGGAAAAAAATCTCAAAACTGACATGAACCAAAGAATAAATGCCTCAAAGGGGAATCAAGTAAAGTTAAAGAGTTTCACCTCACTGTTGGTGTTGAGGTTATAGACCTCATCTTCGTTGACAAAATTTCTACAGCCGGAAATCATGAGAGAGATATAAGCATTTTGTACATAAGTTAACACTTTTTGTTGGTTACAAGTTTCAATTTTTTCCATGCATGTGTTGATTGGTAGTTACTAAAATTTTGATCTTTATCAGATCTAGTTGAAAAATTGAGCTTGATGTACTGTTGATTGCATATGGGTGCAGGTTGTGTATGATGTTTATAGAGAGAGGAGACGGCCTGAGCTAAACGAGTTAAACGGCTTTCCTCCTGGATCGGACTCGTTTAGTCCAGATCGTTTTAGAAAACGGACGGATACGAACGGGTTATGATTATAAAACTGGCGATCTAGGCCTAAATCGTTTTAGTAAACGGTGATCCGGTTTATGAAAATTTTAAATGGACGGATACAGGCGGGATCCATATAAATCGCATTTATAATTAAATATTTTTAATTAATTTTTTATAAATAAATGGACGAATACAGTCAGATGTGTAAATTGGCCAAATGAGCAAAACGGGTAAAAATGGATTAAAATAAAATGGGTAAAATCGTTAAATTATTTTTTATAAATAAACGGACGGATACGGGTGGAAACGTGCTAGCCCGTTTCCGTCCGTTTAAAAATGGGTGGATATGATTACGATTTTAAAAAAAAAACGAGCAGACTTCATTCGGACAATTTTCTAAATTGGTCCGGTCCGGGTTACGGTCACTCGGACTGTTTTCTAAACCGTGCAGGCAGATTTTAGCCCACCCGCCCATATTCCTCTCTCTAGATGTTTGTATACTTAATGTCGTGTTGTACAATATTAGTATTACATTGTATACATATGATATTTCTATATGTAATGTCTTGTGTTTATATACTGTTGTGTTGTGTTGTGTTGTGTTGTGTTGTATTTAGTTTACTGTTTGTTTATATAGTGTTGTGTTTGTATCTATTTGTTTAGGATATAAATTGTTGTTTAATAATATTGCATATTGTATATTATGTTTGTATGTAGTTTTTTGTTTTGGTATAAACTATTGCTAATATTAGGATGACGGATTTGATGTGGCCTGATACGAGTGGTTTGAAGATGTTGAGGAAAAAGAGATCAACAAACTTTACGAGAAGGATTTGTTGTTGGAAAAGGAAAAAAAATGAGGAGAGACAGAGAAGAAAGAAGGAAGAAGAGGAAGAGATGAGGAGAAATGAGCAAGCACATAAAGAAATGAGAGAGTGTTGGTTTGATCCCAAGCTTGATGATGATGATAATGTCCCTTTTGATGCCAGTACCCTTCGCCTGGACCATCGCCTCCTTCTCAGTCCACGTAAGATCCTAGTGATGTGTCCTATGATGAGTATCTGAATGATCCGGCGAACATGATGGAATCAAAAGATGAGGGAGATGAGAAAGACGAGGAAGATGAGGAGGATCTGATGAATCAGAAGAATAGGATGAGGATGATGAGTTGTGACTACATGGTGTGGCCTTGGTCACATAAAATGTTTTTGCAAGAGGATCTTTTCATCTCATCTATGAGTTTGTACTTTCATAAATACTTATGTTCTGATATGTTCTTTGAAAATGAATTTACTTTTGGTAACTTTGCCTTGTTATTATGTACTTCTGGTAATGTTTTCTGTTATTATGTAGTTCATATCATAGCAATATAAACTCATAAATCAAGGTAATTAAGACTCATACATAAAGCAACAATGTAAACTCACACATCACATTATTGAAACACTCGATTGTCTGCCGAAGAAGCAATGTAATCTCACACATAAAAGAAAGTAAAACTCATACATCAAACAAAATTTTATCTAGTGATTGTCCAGGAAGTCTTCCACAACTCCTCTACTAAATCATCACGCAACTGTGTCCATGCACTCGTTGAACCAATTGTACTGATGTATTATATTGAAATATTGTCGCACACGGATTTGAGAAATAAAAATAAACCAACTTACAAGGAAAAGTTGTGTTACAATCAATCACCTTGGGCTCAAGATTGGTTCGTGAAAAATTCCAGAGGAATTAAATCCATGGGTGGGAGTACATGAGGGGTTTTGCCCCAATTGGCCAATGTTTCCAGGAGGCAGGAAAGTCACAAGTATTGACCCTTTAATAGGATGTGACTCAATTGGGCATCATCCGTGTGATAGTCAAAGTCTCAACAGGATTTACCGACTTGAAGGGGAGTATTGCAATATTATTTTACACGGATTTTAGAAAGAGTTATAAACCAACTTATAAGGAAATGTGGCACAACAATCTATCACCTCAGGCTCAAGGTTTTAATGAGAGTAGTCAACATCTTCCTTATAAGTTGGCCCACACGTGACCCAGGGCCAGAAAGGGGAGACTATTTTCTAATTTGGTATCGGAGCGGACGAACTAGGCTCGTGATAGTCAAAGTCTCAGCAGGATTTACCGACTTGGAGGAGAGTGTTGCAATATTATCTCATACAGATTTTATAAAGAGTTATAAACCAATTTACATGCAAATGTGGTGCAACAATCTATAGACTCAAGATTTTAATTAAAGTACTCCACATCTTCCTTATAAGTTGGCCCACACATGAGCCAAAGCCAGAAAGGGGACACTATTTTCTAACTTGATATCGGAGCGAGCCCATAATTTGTTCTATGAAAGTCCGGAGGAAATTAGTCCCATGGCTGGAGGGCCCATGAGGGGTTTGACCCAAATTAGCATTGTTGTGGGGGACATCGAAGATTGTTTCCAGTTCTATTCTGATTGTTTATGGGGAAATCCTGAATATTGACCTATAATGGGGTGTGTCCCAATTGAACATTATTTGTATGTTTATCCAAATCTAAATAGGGTTTATCTAGTTAAACTTGATGGTGAGTGTTGGAATATTGTCCCATACAGATTTGAGACAGAAAAATAAATCAACTTATAAGAAAATATGGTGTTATAATCAATCACCTTAGACTCAATTTCTTTAATACAACCGAGGCTAATCAAGAAGTGTCGTTCAATTACAAAACAACCCCTCATGGGGGGTCAAAAGTGAACGAATTGTGTGTTGTTATTTCAGTGGAGAATTTAATTAGAGTAGTACACATTTTTCTTAGAAGTTGGTTCAGACGCATACCTGTGCACACATGATCCGAGCCTAGAGAGAGGGTTTATTTTCTAATGTATTCTTCTGCATTAATTCAGTCGGCATGTCGGGCGTCAACAAAAGATCTCTAGGTCGCTTTCCCATGATGTAATTGTGTATAAGGGAGCATGCCAACACAATTTTTTTCTGTATTGTAAGTGGATAAATGTTGGACTACGCAGAACTGCAATTCTTGCCTTCAAGATACCTAATGCTCTTTCAACAACGTTCCTAACGGATGAGTGTCTCATACTAAATATTTACTTGTTGTTTGAGGATGCATGTGACAGATCCCGACTCCTTCGGATAGTACCTTTTAGATCTATAAGGCGACAAAAAATCATCCCCCTTTGCATGCCCACCATCTACAAGATAATATTTACCTACACATTGTACAATCAACATTAGTGACAATCCCATATCTGAACTATGCATCACAGCTAAATCAACCTATAATTATCTTGTGACACTCTTAGTCTAGGCTTCTATTTAAGTACATTATGTAGTACCGTACTATCGACAGTTGAGCCTTCACTAACATGCACACAAACCTTCCTGTTATGCCAACCACACCAAGTACGTTGAGTGCAATGTGTTTCTTCCTTATTCGGTACCTTGGTGCATCACTTACCTTGGTGCATCACTTACAGGTGCTTGACAAGGGATGAAGATCCCATCAAACGCATCCAAACAATCATGCTGATTGTATGTGAACATGAGTCCTGGCTCTAACAGTGAAAATTATGACTACATTGCCACAAAAATAAAACGATGCATACCTTAAAATACTTAAATCTCCCTTCCTGATTCCCTTCACCCACTAGCTTGGATGTAGAATAAAACCATTGGTGCATACGTAAAAATGTCTCCAACACTTTATGAAAATATAACTAACGGATCTACCACTTTTTTCAATATTCGTGTAAGGATTCTAATTTTCGAGTGGTGTACCAATGATCTTAAGAATATAGCAATTTATTTGGTTGTAGTAGCCTATGTACCATCACTTAAATCACCTTCATTTTAGAGCTTTTCAACTAATTTATGGAATGTGGCCTTATGCATCCTTAGGTATTAAAACATTCTAATTCCGAACCATTAGTTAGCCATGATAAAAATTATTCTTGGCAAGATCTCTTTGCATTTAGCAAGTATCTTGGAGGCATGTTACGTTTCATTTTCATTTTCCTTGCCAACCATTCGTTTTCTACATGAGCATTTTCTTTACAACACTGAACTTTGGTGTTGGCTTTATACATAGCCCAGAGTAGAAGAATCAGGTTTGTGACCTTAATGTGAGACATCTAAACAAACATATCAGTATCTACACACAGATGCATCAAAAAGATATTCAAAGCAACAAGAATTATTATGATAATTGGGTGAATTACGTGTATAATCACCAAATTAATTATCTCGTACACAACTTCAGGAGATCGACGGCAGGAAGAGTGCATTTTAGTACCATGAGTTTGTTTCATTTGAATATGCAGAGGGCGTCAAATTTTAGGGTTAATAAGAGATACTCAGTTGCACAACCAATCGAATTAATTGCAAAGACAATTTCATCTAATTTCAGCAAAGATGAAGGGCGATCCTTTTTTTAGGTAGGCGAATGGGAGAAATACTTCCGCTCCTCCTCAGTATCCGAGAGTTACACTCCCGACTCATCCAGCCCAAATGCTCATATGAATTAGGCCTGACCAAGCACTTTAAGTGGACCTTGAACTCGAAATCTCTTAGTGAGGAGTTCACCTGATTGTCACCGGACCAAACTGCTTTGGTTAAATGAAGGGCGATATTGATTTGTTTTTTAGGACATTGCGACGTCCGAAAATAATGACTATATTTATTGGATATTATTTTTTGATCAAGATGACAAAAAATATAAAATTTTGGAATACAATTTAGCGACCCAACACATTATAGTGTAGTAGTAATAAACATGAATTTGGCATCCAATATATTAATTTGTACCGAATAATAATTAATAACACCACTCTGCTTCCTATGCGTGCTCCTATAGTGTGGGATTTGTGGGAGACTCCTGGCCATTGAATTTTAATGAAATCTAATGACCAGGATTAAAAGATCAGAATAAAAAAACCGAGGAGAATCAAGCCAAAAATGACTAGAAGTGTCACTCCTCCCACTGCTAACCCAACTATCAACTCCCTCGATACTCCCGACGAACCTCCGGAAGTCGGTGGAGATCCCCGCTACTGGACGGCGCCGGAGGAGAATCCATTCTCATTGGGGGCGGCAGAGACCTGCTACATGAAGGCGGCAGAGGAAAGTCGGCACCTGTCGGCGCAGGCGGAGACACAGTCCCCGAAGGAGCTAGCGGGGACAAGGAAAAGGGGATCCAGATGGAGGAGTGGATACTGGCGGAGGCAGGGGCTCGTGGACGGAGGCAGTGCCGGAGACGGAGGAGAAGTCGAAGAGGTCGTTGGAGGTGGAGCTGAGGGAACCGTCGAAGGTGGAGCCGAGGAAACTGTCGAAGGTGGCGTCGGAGGTGTAGCCGAGGGAACCGTCGGAGGTGTAGCCGAGGGAACCGTCAGAGGTGTAGCCAAGGAAATCGTCGGAGGTGTAGCCGAGGGAACCGTCGGAGGTGGTGCCGAGGGAATCGTCGAATGTGGCACCGAGGGAACCATCAGAGGTGGAGAAGACCCTCGAGACGGAGTAATCACTGGCGGAGTGGGGCCTGCCGGAGGAGGCGAAGTCTCCGGTGCAGGGGTAGGAGGCGACGCCGCAATATCTGGAGGAGGAGACACGGTTGACACCGGAGGCGGCGCGACTGCCGGCACAGGCGATGACTTTGTCAAAAACCTTCTTGATTTGATAACGATTACTACAAAATCGAAATTGTGGATCTGGATTTCGATTTGACCAACCGGAATTCCTCTGTTTCCAAATTTTTGAGAGAGAAATTCACTTGTTGGAAATCATCCAAAGAAGAAGCAATCAGCAAAGCTATGGTGCAATGTGAGGGGATTTTCAGTTTTTTTTTGTATTCTGATCTTTTAATCCTGGCCATTGGATTTTTAAATCCAATGGCCAGGAGTTTCCCACAAATCTCACACTATAGGAGCACGCATAGGAAGCGGAGGGTTAATTAACACATTAGGTTTAGTCAACGGCCCCAACCCTTTACACCTTTCTCTTGGCAGAAGATCTTTGCTTTACCAAGATGTGATATTCTTAAGAACTAGACACTAAAATAACCAAACCAAACCAAACATTCCAGTAAATCCCGCCCTTAGACAGGGTCTGGGGAGGGTAGGATGTACACAATGATACCCCATTTCACAACAGGATAGAAGGATTGTTTCCGTGGAGACCCCAGCTCGAAAAAAATAATAATAATAATAACAATAATAACAACAACAATAATATTGAATGATAAAAATGAAATAAAAATGAGAAACAAGTACAACTGCAATACCTACGTACATACCGAAATAAATGAATACTTACGTAAACAACGATTAAACTAAATAATAAAATACCTATCAGTCTAAACTCTAGAGATTAATAAACAAATAACTACTCTATATAGTCTTATGTATCTTTAAATGTAATATGACGTCTCCAACTCGTCCTCAAAGAGAAACTAGACACTAAAATAAAAGTTAATAATAGGAACGAATGAATGCTCGAGTCTCCTTATAATCATGTCACACAGATACATTCTGTCGTCTTAACGACAAAAGCACACAGGCCAGCAAATCTTCTCATGAAACTGTAGCAATGCAACAAGGGAAAAAACTCCAATTCTAAACCTTTTTTCAGCTCATGCTATTGGGAACAATTACATTACATATCATACAAACAGAGGATTACAACACCTATTCATCACGAATGTAACTTATTCAATTCAAAGCTAGTTCTAGTTTCATCCCATTCAACCAAATCAAGCCCGCATTACACATCCCATCCAATGTACTCTATGGTTTGAGCCACTGAATAATCCAGTATACCTGAAAAGGTTTCACTCTCCTGTTCCTCGAGGGGGTAAAGCTTACACCCCTGCCATATAAACTTAAGCTAATCATACATATATACACTGCACGAAAACTAATAGTACTTAGTTTTCAAACAGAGGATACATTAAACTAGCTAAGAAAAGTACATTCAACAAGGATAACCACACAATACGTAGGCAAGAAAGCAGCATTTCACCGATCTCATTTTGACCTCAAAATCATATTATTTATTGTTATCCATACTCTTTGGATATGCAATGTATTAGTTTCACACAAATTTTCTAACCCCGGACGTTATATGCCGGACCGTCCCGAATTCTAATCCTAGTAGTCCATTGTTGATCTACAGCTGCTTGTGCGGCATATTACGTCCGAGATTAAAAAAAATTTGATTAGTTTCAACCGAGAGGACACTCCGCAACTAGCTAATTACATTGACAAGAAAGCAGCAGACTTTATCGTTAGAAGGACCTCAGTTTGACTACCGATATCCTATCATTGATTCTTAGCCACATTGTTTCGGTATGCCAATAGAATGACATCTACTCATGAAGGTGTACTTGAAGCACTCAAGTCTAAACTCGAAGGTTTTTCAGATGAAGAAAACAACTCCTAGAACATCCCCATGTTAACGAAACGTCCCAAGAATCTATGACAATGATAACAATTCAACATCATGAAGAACAGGGGAGCTTGAAAGTACAAGGCTCTGGAAGTTTCAACGAACCTCTCCTCGATTCATTATCGTCCAATAGCCTCTCGACCCTCTTCTTTGCACAATACTGCCGGTCAAAATGCTTCACCTGCGTGTAAAATTTATCCCCAAAGTCACAACCTAAATTGTGAATTGCAATACAACGTCAGGGAGAGGATCGAAATAATCACGAATTTAGAGAAATTACCCATGTAGGCCTGCAGTTCTTCTCGAATTCCGCCCTATTCTTCTTGCATTCAACTGGGTACAGCAGCCCCACAGACGCGATTTCAGTGGGTTTCTTGTTTGATTCTTTCCCCAAACACGCATAGAAGGCATCCCGAGCCTAAAAAGATGATTGACCAATTATATTTAGGTTAATTCCATTCAAAAATTATCCCCAAGACAGACTGGAATGAGAAATAAACGCAACTGTATTAAGCTATTATATCAATCCAAACCACCTTGTAGCAACCTATCCTCCCTTCTGAAAGAACATCTGTGCGAACAGTATCAGACACCCGCGACAAATAAGCTTCCAACGCCATTGATGTTTCTTCCAGCACCTCAACCCTGATCGATTTTCTAAGTATTTTCTCCTGTTTTGATGATCAAGAAAGAAAAGCATGGAATATATTTTCCAACAGAGCTAGGCTTTTTAAGGGCCCGTCCGTAGAGAAAGATCGTTTCGGCTAAACTGGGCCAAAATATATTATCGTATACTAGGATGAAACTAGTCAAAAATTGAGCTTGGGCTAAAAGTCCAAAAAAGTTAGGGCTCAAAATATTTTATAATATTTTAAAATAAATATTAAAAATATAAATATAATATAAATAAATTAATATAATTTCAATTGTTACTAGAAATTGTCTGTTTTCGAACTGACTATAATGTAAGGATCCACATTTAATCAAATGAATAAATATATAAACGGATATCATGAAATAAAAATCTTAAACAGGTGTAAGGTATGGTATTTTTTTTGGTAAGTAAGTTTTTTTTGTTTTTGTATTTCTCGAAAAAAAATTACATTTTACAGCGCATTTCGTGGACCGTGCCCCACGTCACCATGTCTATGGGCTTCACTCCCATTCGTCTAAGTTACGTTCTAATTCTTCGAGATGAGACAGATTCAATTGCAGTACTTCTGTCCGGGCTTGCTGGTACTGTTTCATCTGTATGAGTGTTCTAAAGTCAGTTATTATGTCTGCGTGCTCTTTGTCAAATAGTTCTAATCTTTTCTTCTCGGCTTCCTGAAGTTGGCGTAGCTGCACTTGGGCCCTTTAGGTTTTTAGTTTCTCCGCTCTTGCAACGCGGACATCTTTTTTCTTATTTTTCCGCAACATGTGAGCTTGATATGTCTCGTTTGCATCAAGGACAAAAATGTAAGGTGCCAAAGCTTTAAACTCAAAGGACTTTAATATGTTTCAAGGACCTTTCCAAATAAAAAAATATCTCCAAATTAGGGATTTTTAGTTTCCTGCAAATATAATTATAGTTATGACTGACACTGAATACTACTACTCGGCCAGTACAAGTACATTATTGTTTTATTTTTGTTATGGAATAAAAAAATTGGCCAAATACTAACTCGTGGATCTATTTTATGTCTGTTCCAGTCCTTCCTCTTATATTGGGGTTTCTAAGACATACTACTTACATGCCTAGAATAAGCGTACTTGATTCATTCACCGTCAGCCAATTTGGGCATGAAATGAAAATGGGACATTAGCCAAAATTCACTTGTACTCATGTTATAAGGACAAGAGGTGTGTTATTTTATTATTTAAATTTTAGTCTAAATTGGTCGACACCCCTAATTATGAAATTCAATACCAATGGATTTCTCTACAATATATATGGATTGCCATAGAGCTTTTTTCTAGTGCCGAACGGACTGTCCCAAGTATATCTCCTTATGTGCCGAAGTGTTTTAGTGGCTATCGGATCTAATTCCGATGGTCATGATCAAATTACTTAAAGATCAAAATCTTGTGGGTTTTAAAGATCCGGATCGGGTTATGTTTGACCTACAAACCTGTTTCAGCAATCAGGTTTTTTGAAGAATTTTTTCCCCGAACCTTTTGCATCCATCTGATTTTGCAACAACATAATCGAACTAGCTGAATTTACAACAAGTTGAACGGCTTCACCTCTGATTCTAAGCTCCATGGCGAAAATATCGCCGCCTCCCCTGAGCTAAATTCTGCCACCTAATAAAATGAGTGTTTTTAAAACTACCAACCACATGCTCAGGCAAAGAGTCTTGTCGTATTTTGCATCTTGCTCCTGCTTTGGAGATCATTGGTCTGCAATTTCGGGTTTGAGCTCATTGAAATTTCCCAACTTTTGCTATTCCGAATTTTGCTTCTTTTCTTCTGGTAAACATTCTCTAGTTAGTAAAAGGATAAATATGGGAAGATTTGACTAAATATTCGCACATATTTTCCGGGATTACATTCCTATAATCCGGGGATTTACCCTAGATAACCGAACGAAAAAGAGGAGAAAATCTCTATATAAACATGATTGTACATTGTAAAGAGTGTGATGGAATAAGACGAAAAAACAATTTTCTCCCGTGAACGTAGGCAAAGTCGAACCACGTAATTCTTCTGTGTGTATTGTGTTTTTATCGCTTCTACACAGTATCGGAGCAGGGGACGAATCCCGATATCGTCATCTACCAGTGAGACAAAGTGTGTGATTGTGAGATGGCCGAGACGGCGGAGAAGATGGTGGCTGCTCTAGCAGAGGCAGCAAAGGTCCTCGGCGAGCAACTTGCTGCAGTCCTGAAAGACAAAAACAGTGCGTTAGTTGTAAAGAAAGGAGGAACGAAGCAGG
>JAOYMZ010082452.1:0-11359 GCA_025802335.1 Pinguicula primuliflora
TGATCGATGTAATTGATTATTAATAAAATTGACGAACACATTGATATGATGTATTATAAAACAATGTAATGAAGCATCTCTGTGCGTCATTTCATGTTCTGGGTTGATGGGATGGATTGGAACGGGAAAGATGACAATCAATTCCCGTCGGGTTCACCACGATTGAACGAGATTGACGGGTCAAGTCATTCATGAAAGTTTTCTTCGACTGCTTCGGCATCATGGTTGGCGATATTCGAGGCGAACGACATCACCCAACATCGTCAAAGGCAGGTTCTTAGTGATGTCGAGGTTATTCATACTGAACCGACGGTCGTGATATCGACAGCTGTGATGCCGACAGTCGTGATTCCGATGACTGGAGTCGTCCGCGTGCGTATTTGAGCAACTCTCGCCGGACGGGCAGTTGGTTGTCCAATTTATCCCCACTATAACGACATATTGAAGGCGATTCGGGTTGAGGTTGAAGGAACGTCTTGTTCAATTTGGAAGGTTGTCCTTTCGACGGAGATGAGTAAGTGAAAAATCTGTGACGACGACATCCATGGTTTGAACTTTTAAACTCTACATTTTTCATAATCGGAGATGATAAAGTAAAAAGTCTTCCGGCAATACCGTGTGAGCGTACGATAGTGGTTTTTCACAATCGGAGATGATAAAATAAAAAGTCTTCCATGGATTGAACGAGATTGACGGGTCGAGTCATTCATGAAAGTTTTCTTTGACTGCTTGGGCATCATGGTTGGCGGTATCCGAGGCAGACGACATCACCCGACATCGTCAAAGGCAGGTTCTTAGTGGCGTCGAGGTTATCCAGACTGAACCGATAGTCGTGATATCGACAGCTGTGATGCCGACAGTCGTGATTCCGACAGTCGTGATGCCGACAGCCACAACGCCGACAGTCGCGATGCCGACAGGCATGATACCAACAGTCGTGATACACTCGATGACTGGAGTCGTCCGCGTGCGTATTTGAGCAACTCTCGCCGGACGGACAGTTGGTTGTCCAATTTATCCCCACTATAACGACATATTGAAGGCGATTCGAGTCGAGGTTGAAGGGACGTCTTCTTCAATTTGGAAGATTGTCCTTTAGACGGAGATGGGTAAGTGAAAAGTCTGCGACGAGGCATCCATGGTTTGAACTTTTAAACTCTAATTTTTCAAAATTGGAGATGGTAAAGTAAAAAGTCTTCTGGCGATACTGTGTGCGCGTACAATAGTGGTAATTGTTCGATCAAAGTCCACGTCTGAGAATTTGTCGACCGACATGTTGAAGGAATCCAGTCGAGGTTTTCGATTGAAGGGTCCAGGTTTTTAATTTTACGAGGAGGTTTTCCTTTCGACGGAGATCAGTTAGTGAAAAGTCTTCCGACGATTAACTAGATTAGAATGTATTAAAACAGTTTAGTATTTTATTTCTTTTCTTCCTTTTCTTTTAATGTCTTTTAAGTAAATGAACAATAAAAGTAAATCAAAATGAAATAGGAGGTTAGATTTCAAAATAGAATTGTTGCGGATGTTACTTGTCCAATTATTCCTTCACAAATCCAATTTCTTTTGGATTCCAAAATCTGAAATTAACTCAAGTATATTTAGATTAATGAATAAAAAATATTATTGGCTAAATTTCGACTCGAATTGTCTGCTGAAGTTATCATCAAACATGCACACAAAATGCCGTATAATTTCCTAGTGATCAAACACGTTGTGAGAATTCCTTAAATATGCATATTAGCTCTTTGCGGTTTAAGAGAATTTCAAGCGTCGGTGTTGGGGAATCGGTGTTACGGGCGATACCGCAAAATGGGAATTTAAGGGTGGGAGATGACTTCGGTGGACACATTGCAAGTCATTACTCATTTCAGAATCTTACGATATGTATTTTGAATGAAAATTTTACATTCCGACATAATTACATGACTCGATTGCAGTTCGAACAAAATCATAAAGTTCAAATTGTACGAAACTCTCATATTGGATCCTATCAGGATTGGAATGGACTCCATATTATAAATTTATAGTTTTGTTTGATCAATTTTTTTGATTGTGTTTGATTGTGTGAATGACAAATATATATAGTTGCTTGTACTCGCTGATGCACTTGAATGGTTAGGCATTCAAATATACTTATCATTGGAGGTCTATCACAATGCACATGTATAGCCCAAAAATGATAAATACCACAACAGGAATTCACCACTTGTTCACAATTGCCTCTCAGATTTAATGGGTTCCACATGACTTTATGTGGGATCAATGTGGGACCTACAGCAACTCTATGTGTATGGACGTGAACAATACGTGATAAATAGGTCGTGAAATTTATCACCACTCTGTGTAGCCATAGTGAATGTGATGGCGGGCTAGTCTTTGTGGATTATAGGGTAGATAATGGAGCTATTAAGCGAACAAAAGTTCTTATAAATCCAAAGAAGCTATTTTGGGTATTTACTGAATTTATGTCACAACGTACTATGTTTTTCGAGAAACCTTTTCATTTCTTAATGTTAAGATGCATTGATACAGAGCTATGATTTTTGATAAATATAAAGTTAATTCATTTTGGTATCCATAAATTTATAATGAAAGGATTAAAATGTTCAAAGAAGTCAAATTTAAATCATTCATAAAAAATGAGCACATACTTTGTTTAAAGACTTAAGGAGAAATGATTTGCTTTGACAAAAAGAGGAATATCATGGAGTTGATTGATAGATATTTTGATAGACTGATAGACATTGTGATTAACTCCCATCTTCATTTTGGTGTCAAGAAAGGTGCTGATATATTAACTCTAGCACATGGGGTGACGAAATTGAAGATTAATGAAGTAGAGACAATAATAACTTCTTACATTGGGTTGGTAGATAAGCAGTAAGAAGGCTAAGTGGGTGTTTGTAAACTATGTAAAAAAGGAGTTTTTGACTTTTAGCAGTTGAAAAGTCAACTTGGAGTGTTTACAATTTTTTACTTTTATCGTTTGACTTTTGGTTTTTGCGATGGAGAAGTAAAAAAAACATAAAAGTCAGAAGCATCTCTGGGGTGCTTTTGGCGGTGACATTTTTTGTAAATATTTAAAATATTAAATTTAAGACATTTTTATCCTTTGAAAAATTCAGTATTCTTAAACTGATGAATATTTTTGTCATTTGTTAAATTTATGGTACAAAAATAACTTTTAAATTAATAATATGTAAATACTGTATTTTGACTTTTATTGTAGACAAATATGTTTTGTAAATACTTTTCAATTTTTTAATGAAAGTTCCTTTCTCCAAAATACTTTTTGAAAAGCTACTTCTACATATGCACAGTAACTTGCAAACACCAACTAAGTCATCACTCGTTAATTACAAATGCGCGATTCACAAATAAAAAAGATAAATAGTAAAAAGAAAGCCCCTTATACATCATGTCACACTCACGTGACAACAACTAATTTAAATATGGAACATCCATTTTATAGGAAATGAAAGATTAAATGTTTTTAAAGTTTTTTTGGTAGATAAATTATATATTAATTTGTATAAAATATGTACATCATTTACAATTACACACCCTTTCTCCTACAACCCAAAATTCAAGGGATTCGTTACTCCTCATCAAGGGTTCAAGCGTGCGCTCCTCCTCTTCTAATCTCCTTCAACAAATTCTTGCTACCGTAAACAGCATGTGGGAAGACTGCTCCATTCACCAAATCCAGTGGCCGAATCAAGTAGATGGTGAGCTCTGAAGCTTTGCCACAACATCAATTGAATCTCGTCCATTGTTCTGCTCACCGAGAAAGTGTTTTTAAAGTTTTAGATGGACATTGTACACACATATATGTAAAATGTAATAAATGCATGTTTGGTCAAAAATAAATAATAAAAAATGTATCAACGGCTCAAGGTTCATGTTCTAATTAATTTTTAATGATTTTTATTTTATTCTCGATACGTTATTGAATGTTATTTTTGTCATTAATTATGATTTTAAAAGGTATATGTAAAATTAATTTGGAGCATAAAGTATTAATTGCTTGATATATCAATTGTTTCTATGAAATATGCCCAAAATTGATTCATGTCCGTTTTTTTTTTCTAAGTTTGTTTGGAAGATGGTTTTTGCGTCATTACGTGTTGAACCAAGGGTGCTTTACTGTTTACATACGTACGTGGCCGTGGGGAAGCGCACAGTATAAGTTGTAAGACGAACATTGAGCAACACTCATGAAAGCTCGATCGTCCTTCAGGAGGTACTTTCTTCATTTCAAGATTCTGTCTTTCCTCATAACGTGAACCCGTTTAGCTGGCGAGATCAAATTCTTTACTTTTGATATCTCGCAGTCTCACTCCATTTTCTCTGCTGCGCATGGCCTTTTATGCTTAATTTTACTTTTCCCTTTGTAAAAATTGAATCTTGGAGTTGGTCTTTATACGTTTTGCAACTCCGCATGTTTCTCCTGTGCTGATAGGCTTCATTCCTTGCTTGTTTTGCTCATGGGTTTGTAAGGATTCGAATTTAGGGATTTGATGTTCTGTTCACCAGAATCTCAATGTTTGCATGTTGTTGTTGTAGGAGCCAGGTTGTTGTTGCGCCATCTTGCTTTACTTTGTACACATTACTTTGAGGTTGGGGTGTTTTTTCAGAAATTGATGAGCCAATTTGGTACTTGAATTCCATTTTGAATTACATTGCCTGGTTCATGTTGTGTCCTACTTCTATCTAACTATCACAAGCTTAATTGTACTTTTAAGGTCATAATGGAGGAGGGTCTGGGTCCATCTCCCGCTTCAATTGATAAGTCGAGGGTTCTTGATGTAATGCCAATAAGATGCCTAGCGCCTGTTTTCCCAGGCATGTCTTCAGGTTCGGCTCCCTGTGTTCCACCTTCTGGGCCTTTCCCTTCTGGAGTCCAGCCGTTCTACCCGTTTCTGGTTCCAAATCATCCTCAGCACCCCACATCTGGATCTGCTGCTCAAAATCAGCCCAGTACTTGTGGTTTCAATAGAAACATACTTACCCCTGTGCCCCTGAATTCATACAAGACCCCTACTCCCCATGCCGATGGTGTACGTGGTCATGGTTGTGGTCGTGGTCGGCGTAAGAAGGTCTCCAAGGTTCGTAGGTCACTGTCCATGGCAACTGCTGCTGATGGATGTAGTGAATCCCACAGCGATGCGTATGTGAGCGAATTGGGAATTGACGGTGAGGATGATTGTAATTTCAGGAAGCAAATGGTTCTACCAGGGAGTAGAGATGCGTATGTGAGCGAATTGGGAATTGATGGTGAGGATGATTGTAATTTCAGGAAGCAAATGGTTCTACCAGGGAGTAGAGTTGAGAATTTTGAAGATTTTGATGTTGAAGGACTAGTGAGTGGCTTATTGACAGTTCATGAGCTTAAGGAACTAGATGGATTCAGGAGAATGAATGGTGACGAAGATATTGTCGGAGCAGTGCTTCTGGTATATGAGTTGATACGGAGAAGGCTTACTCAACTTGAAGAATCAAATAATGCAGCGCATGCCATTATTGGTAAGCGTCCTGACCTGAAAGCTGCTAAACTCTTGTTGTCCAAGGGTGTGCGTACAAATTTCTCAAAGAGGATCGGGCATGTACCTGGTTACTTGCTGATACATTGTTGTTTTCGAACGAATTTTTTTAACCGAAGCAATATATGCCACTGGGCCTTTTGCAGGAGTATGACCGAACATTGCTGACATAAATTGTGAATGTATAAACTGTCGGAGAGAGGGAGAGAGGCGCCATACCACAGGAAGACCATTTGGACACAGTAATAATCTGTATGAACCTTGACGGTTGTCCTAGTGGTTGACGACCTCAATCTCATAATTGGAGATTTAGGTTCGAATCTCTGAGCAACAACTCGTTTGGGCCACGACCTCGGGCTACGGCCCACAGATCGCCCGATTCATTGGTGGGGGTCGCCGTGTGAGAACCCTATTGGGATTAGTCTAACCCGAAGGACTTGGATATTCAATAGCATCAAAAAAAAAAAAATCTGTATGAACCCAATTTTATGTCCACAGCTTTGGTCTCTGTAGATATTTTTATGCAACACTCAAAGATCAACGCATGACAAGTCAGCTAAACACTTATCAGATTTAATTAACTTTGATGCATTATGCTTCATGCATGACTGTATCCACTTTTATTCCTAATCCAAGAGCAGATTTGCTGAACTTATTTAAAACGTTGCCCATGTTTTGCATCAGGAATAGAATAGATTGGGTTATGCGGTGCCAAGAAGTAGTTTTTTACTCGAACACAACAGATGTGTCCAATTCCCTAAATAAAATTCGCTAATCAACATCATCCAACTCCCTGAGTAAAATTCGAAAAACATGCTATGTCTCTATAAAGAGAAACAAAACCTATACTAACATAAAATCAAAATACACTTAATCAACTGCAAATCATTTGCTTTTGTCCCTGGATTTACAAAATAGACAACCTGCAAGTACACGAAGAACAGAATCCATGAACAACTCATGGAACATAACTCAATTCTAATCCTCAATGACTCATGAATAATGCCATGAAACTTGTACTCTCATGAATAAATATAGCATAATTGGACCCACAGAACTGCAATGGATTCCAAACAACCCCCCACGCAAATTACATTTGAGATTGGTAATGGATAAATATAAGTCATGCAGATGAGGTGTCCAATGGAGATCTACCTGGAAGAATACGGAAGGTTATCCAAGTCATCCAAATGAGGGCACTACACCTTTGTTGATACACTCAGGTACAACATCCACAGATGCATCTAATCCAAGAAAAATATGCCAGTAATACAGAAAAACTGCAGCTAATTTGAATACCGATAGAACTTTATGAAAACCGTAACAGCAATAAAAATTATTTCAGACGAAAAAATAAGCAATTATGGTCTTTCTTTCTCTACTCCTTTTAGACGAAGCCAACCACGGGTGGCAAAGATAAAGCTCAGAAACATTTAATGATTATACAAACAGAACAGAGGGTGTCCTGCTGCGGGCATTTATCGTTAATTCTTCACAATAATATAGAATTTGAATGATGGAACCACCTTATACAGCAATAATGATTTAAAGAGAAATTTAAGTCGTAACTAAGGATTACTTGATATCAATAGATATCATAGAAGGTGGGGTAAAAAATTGGCACCAGCAATGTACCAGGAAGCAACCAACAGATTAGTATAGATCAATTGGTTAACCCTCTAAACCAATCAGATTTCAACATTATAAGATTTTACCTATCATAGCAATGCACATAGGAAGCATGTTAGCAGGCAGGAGTAGTAAAAGACAACGCAACAGACAAAATAGAAACATAAAACGATTGTACCTTTAAGCAAATGCAACAGATTCTCGCAACAGACAAAGAAAAGAAAGTGAAAGAAATAAGGATGGATGAGAAGTACCCATGAGCGTTCGGTGCTTCCACCAAATCACCTACACCTGCCAATTGTAAATAAAATGGAATTGTTTAAAATGGAAATTACGAAGTAGCAAGACATCAGATAAGGTACGATAGAAATAAGCTAAAAAAACTCAGACTAACTACTTTCATGCATTGTCGGCATTGGTAACATGTCACCCATAGTCACAGACAAACCATCCCTAAAACACCATCAAAATAAGGAACTAATTGCCATCTTGGAAGATCAAATGCTAATACGTCAAACATCTCTCTAGCACTAATTTCAATATGGAGAAGAGTAGTCTTTATCTTTAAAATTCAGAAGTGAAGTTTTATCCACTTCTACAAAACAACTCATTAATAAAGGGTGAAATTGATAACTTATAGCCTAGATATAAAAATCCCGGTAAATATGTTAGCTCACTTACATAGGCCCCGCATAACAACATAGTGGGCTTAGAGAGGGAGGTCATAAGTGGTGTTGCACCAAAGAATCAAGTTTCTCTCAAATTCAACATGTCTCGGTTGCATATGTTGCAAATATATTTCTTACTTCAATTTCAGCGGTTACATGGTTGGTTATGGTGAAAGAATTGCAGAAGCTTTCTAGGACGTAATGACATACCTACAATTTGGAGGCCAGAATTAGTAGGGATAAGGTATTCATGAATTGCTACAACAAAACATGAGAATGATGTAAAAAATGGTCATTTTAAATGCTGCAACACATATGAAAACTCAAACGAATGGAATTGAAAATTTTCCTGCAACAGATGCTATGTAATTGAAATGGATTCATCAGAAATCAGAAATAAACCAAGTTCAAACAAATTCAAGAATAAGCATAAACCGAAAAACTGACGCCAGGGAAAAAGGAATAAATAGGGTTACATGAGGATAATGAATCATTGAAAAGTTGATTCATGAAGATCATAAAGAAGGCATGCATCAGGTATGGTATGCAAATACAAACGCCTTAAACCATATGTGTGTTTGGTTTTTAAACATATCACTGACACTACCAAATAAGTAGTTAGAGCAGGTTTTCCAAACCAAATAACTTTTCCAAACCAAAGAAACATAAACCGAACGTTTTAGAGAAAATCATTTTTCTTTTCAAAATTTCGAAATCAGAGCACAGCAAGCATCGAACAAGAAATCAAAATGGAAAACCCGTGATTCGAGTTCATCTCACCCATGATCTAAATTACTTACAATTCCTACCGCAACCTTCAATTTCAGATACTATTGCTCGATTACGAACTCTCTGGGTGAAAATATAAATTTTCTCTCTTCTTTGTCGATGCCCTTTGCTTTTATACATCCTACGGGTGGTTGCAAGCTCACGATCTCTAGCAGTAACGTGTGAGCTCTTGACTGTAGCGGCCGGATTTAGTGCCTGGGAGTTGAGTAGGAATATGGCGATCGACTCCCTCCTCCTTTTTTTCCGGTTCGACGAATGAGTCAAAATTCCTTCTTAATCTCATAACATGAGACCAATTGCAAGGTTTCCCTCAACTCTTCCACGTATTATTTTCAAGGTTACAGAATCAGCCTAAATTATTGCCTCATTAAAATTTACGTAACTATGAATCTAAAAGTAATCAAAGAAATGAAATGTCGAAAATACATCATCAAATTTCTAATTATTCCAATAACCCTTGCTCCATGAACAAACAGCAACATAGAATCAAGGAAAAACAGGAAATGCAGGTGTCCGAGAGAAGAGAAATATATTCTTGGCTGCAAGAAATCACTAATTCTCACAGATAATAGTACATAGTATATTTGATAATATGCACAACAGTGATGATGAAAAAATATTCACTATCAACATTTTTTTTCCATCAATTCTGCAACATATGAGGAAAATGTTATGAAACTTACGGTGCTTTGAAACAACCAAAATGAAGCCAAAT
The DNA here is from genome assembly GCA_025802335.1 of Pinguicula primuliflora. Classification (NCBI taxonomy): domain Eukaryota; kingdom Viridiplantae; phylum Streptophyta; class Magnoliopsida; order Lamiales; family Lentibulariaceae; genus Pinguicula; species Pinguicula primuliflora. The sequence continues at coordinate 9,345 of JAOYMZ010082452.1, forward strand.
GCATTATGTCAAAAAAAGAAGATATTAAAATGCATGAACGAAGAACAAATCCAAGGAATTCTCCAATGGAAGTCTCGTGTATGAATTTTGGTTCTCACGCGGGAGAAGTAGGGGAATTTACATACAAGGTGCAAAAAATCTACAAATCCAAGGAACGTTACGAATCCAAGAATTACAATAAAAGAAGCAAAAAGTCTACAAATCCAAGTAAGGTTACGAAATACAATCACAGCTGATTCATGGATTTTCTGAAACCTTAGGAAGAAGACCTTGTGATGCCTGATAAGTTTTACAAGCATCTGCCATGGCACCAGCCATTTCGATAAGTTCATTCCGCATACGAGCTATCTTGGATTCGACGTACTCCTTACTAGCCGAAACTGTATTGATCAAGAGAAGAAGTTCATGGGAGCATGCTTTAACTTTTTCTTCCATTCGCAGGGTCGTTTCCTGCAACTCGGCCTTTGATGCCTTCACCAGAAGATGCCAAATAATGAGTGCACATATTAGAACTAATAAGGAGATGAAAGCAAAATGGCTAGCAGTTAGTAGAGAGAACCTTCAAAAACTCCTCTGCTTCTTTTTCAGCAGCACACAGTTTTTGAGCCTCCATATCAACTTCCTCTGTCAATTTTCTAGCTTCTGCAACCGACTTTGATGCGTGCTCATGTATTTCTTTTCTTATTGCATCAAACTGAGATTCAACCTGTACCAAAACATTTTAACATAGGTTCGGTACTGGAGTGCAATTAGCAAACAGGCAAGTCTTCTCATCTTAAAAACAATTAAAAGAAACTTAGTACGACCTGAATGATATAGATGCAGCAAGTTCCTTATAACACACTCTAGTTTTTTAGTAATCACAAAAAGTAGTCAGTAGAATAACTACCTCATTTATTTGGGATTGGAGGGAAGCTTTCTGATTTCGTTTCGCCAAAAGCATCTTAGCATTCTCATCTGACCGCTTTTGAAGACTTATCAGATCATCTAATTTTCCAATCGAGCTAATCTGGATGTCTTTCTTAAACAAGGCAATAGCAGGTTTCAGAACTGTTTTGTAGTCTGATCCTAAGATATCCGATGGCGTAGAGTCGTCTGGCTTCAATTGATATTGAAAACTGATTTTGGGCTTTAACCTAGGAACCAAACAAAATGAGTATTGCCACCATAAACCTGTGAACTCTTACAAACATACACTGCACATAAACATTTGACAGCTTAGATTCTGTAAGGAGGATCTTCTTACAGAAACTTGGACATGCTCATATACAAGACATAAAATCCATCAGCAGGACAGATGTTTCAATTTGATTACAGTTCAAAGTTCAAACTCTTTGAATTGTATGATTGGATCTGTATTCATAAAATAAAATGAAAATGCATAATCTGATGTACCATAACTTCCTCTCAGTCAGTATTCAGTATTATACAGTATGGAAGGAAGTGTGTAATGGTAAGGGCAGGAAGAGAAGATACGAAGGCATTGAAATTTTCTTGTGAGGACATCAATTCACCGTACAAAAACTGCCAGAAAATCAATTTTGCCATTCAGTTGGTGTGGATCATCATTTAATTGGCCCCAAATTATGAAACACCAAAATAACACAAAAAAGTATAAAACATAAATACAAGACAGAATAAAAGAAGAACAATGCTACTTGGTTAGAACATAAAGCAAAAGATAGAGGTAATATAGCTACACTACAGGTGATTTTCAAGTCATGGGCACATTGAACTGTATCTGTTTTCAATGTTTTTTTTTTTCATCCAAAACCACAAATGCATATATTTCTTTGAAAGAACGACATATAAAGAAGGAACAAGATAGGTACCTTCCAATTGCCCGGTTGCATTCCATGGCCAATTCTTCAAGCTCCTTATATTTTTCTTCAATCTGAGTGTTAAGCTCCAATATCTTCCCCTCATAGTCAATTCTAGCAACATTTGTTTTATCAATATCCCTCTCTATATTCTGCAACTCCCGTTTCCACCTCACAGCATCCAAGGAATTAACC
>JAOYMZ010082463.1:0-11359 GCA_025802335.1 Pinguicula primuliflora
AAACTGGACCAAAGCATGTGGATTTTCATCTACAATGTATAAGCTTTCCAATGGTGCGATCAATTTCGAAAACGGATAGTGCTACGAAAAATTGAGTACGGATTGAACACGCAAGGACTGAGCATATGAAAATTTCTGTTCAAAATATAAACAAAATTTGTTTATAAGCACAACAAAGTTGTTAGGGTTTCGCAATTTCACGCAGACTACGTGCGATTTGTCTCGCTCGCCGCCACACACTTTCACCATCTTCTCGATGTCTCTAGCTAAACCTCAGCCCCAAATCTGATTGTGGCGGCCCCTGGTACCTGGCCAATGGCCGGTTCGACGTCACAGGAGGAATTTCCTCCGTTACTTGGTACTGAACCCAAACCTCCACCATCCAGTTCGAACTAACAGTCCTTCGGAACACTTTTCGATGCTGGCAATAGCTCCTCGTACATGCCAATACCCTTGAAGAAATTGAGCGTATGGGAAGGCGAACCCAAAATTTCCTTCTCAAAAGATGAAATTGAAGCCCTATCTGCTCCCGTCGCTCTTGCTGTCGTGGGAAAATTTAACAACGGGAGACCAACTATGGTTGAAACGAGGAAGCATATTGTTGCTATTGGCTTCAAGGGAGAGGTAACAGTCAGTCATTTAGATGCTAAACATATCTTAATTTGATTTACGAATACTGAAGACAGAGATAGAATGTGGATGCGAGAATCTTGGAACCTGAAAAAATTCCCAATGCGAGAGTTTAAATGGACGCCTAATTTCTAAACATATGCTGAATCTCATACTGCTCATGTTTGGGTTTTAATGCATAATCTGCCTTTACACTTATACCGCAAAGATGTTATTTATTCTATTACAAGTGCACTTGGAACACCTCTTAGAATTGATGCTGCTAATGAACTGCTTATAAGACCAAGTTTGGCTAGAGTTTGTGTGGAGCTCAATTTGTTTAATGATCTTGCTACTAGAGTTTTTGTTGAGTCTGAAGGTTTTGAGGATTTCTGGCAACCATTGCACATTGAAAGGAGACCTTCATATTGCCAGCATTGTATGAGGTAAGGGCACGGTCAGGATGACAAAAAAGTTTAGCATCTAAATAAAAACACTACACTAGCCACAGCTCAAGGAAATCAAATTAAAACTGTACAAGGAACTAAAACTGTTGCGAATGAGATGCTGCCTACCAAGGAAACTCAGCCTAAGGCCACACAGGCTGCTGATTCTGTTGCTCCTGCAAAACCACAGTTTGTGTACAAGTAGGTCACAAAAAACAAACACTCCGCTGTCCCTAGGACTTTGAATGTTGAGTCTGATGTAGTCCAAACACATACAGAGGTTGAAGCTATTCCTATAGCTAAAACCTCTGGCCAAGGTAACTTCCATTCTAAATCCTCGTTGGTTGACAATAATCCTATTGAGACTACTAATGCTCTTGCCTTGTTGATGATGAGGATGATGCATCTGTTATCAACATAATAACTTCAACCAAAGTACCTCAGAGCAAGCAAAAAGAAGTTGAGCAGGACGAGACTACTAATGCTAGTCAGCAACAAATTGAGGCCATAGAAATGCCAGAATCCTAAGGAATTGTCAAAAGCCCTAGCCAAAGTAATACAAAGTCCCACAAAAAGTGGGCATCGAAGCATCAAAAAAAGGAACCCTGAAAGCTCAGAAGGAGATAGAAAACCTGGATGAACATAAACTACCTGAAGTCCCTATGGACTTTGAAGATGATGGCACCCAAACAGCATCACAATCTGAACATGAGACTGAAGAAACTGTCTCCATCCTATTGACTGTAATACCTATGAAGAATCCTTTTGAAAAGCATTGGGATGCAGATAAACAAAATGGCACTGAGGAAGATCAAGTGATATCAGAGGACGAGGAGATAGAAGATAGTGTGGAGGATGAGCCTCAATGGCAAACAAAATTCGATTATGATATCCCCAAAAAAAACCTACAAGAAGAAACCCATGGACTTCTACAAAGCCTCCAACGTCTAAACCAGGTCAGAAGTAACACAGCAATGAATATATCCGCTCTGTTTTGGAACATAAGAGGAATTAACAACCCTGTCACATTAGCTAGACTGAAGAAATTGATTAAGTTGCATCATCTAACCTTGTTGGTTATGTAAGAACCTATGCAGGACAACTCTCAGCTGATCTTAGTGAAGAATAAGCTCAGATTTACATCCTCTGCATCTAATACTGCAAGTACTATATGGTGCTTTTGGACAGCTGCTTGGGACATCAGAATACATTTTTATCCAGAGAAACTACTTCTCTTGCAAATCAAACATGTGGCTATTGATTTTAACTTCTTTCTGGGAGCCATCTATGCAAAATGTGACAGAGTGAAACGCCTTCCTTTATGGGCAGATTTGTTCAGTAATTAAGTGTGATCCGAGCACCTCTTATTTTGGGAGGTGATTTCAATATTGTATTAGCTCCAGAAGAAAAAGCAGGCAGCCTCCCTGTCCAAATGGGTGTGGCTTCTGATTTACAGCAGATGATAAATGCATGTATGCTCAAAGATGCAGGTTATGAAGGGAACACATTCACTTGGTCCAATAACCAAACAGGGAAAAATAAAATCATCCAATGGCTAGACAGAATTTTGCTTTCAGATGAATGGATAACTTCTACTCCCCCATGCTCATTCACACACCTCAACAGACTTCAGTCAGACCACTGTCCTTTGATGATTAAAGACACCCCTGTTACCTCCTCCAGGTTGACCAGATTCATATTCCAAGACTTCGGGACTTTGCACAAAGATTTTCAACAAGTGGTAGCCTCATCCTGGAATGAATCCTGTGATGACAGGAATGGTTTACAATGCCTAGCCAGTAAGCTAAAAGTTTAAGGATCAAACTGCGAGCCTGGAATAAGGACTCCAATGGTAATATATTTTAAAACGTCAAGAACTCTGAGGATAACATAGCAGCATTGGAGATACAATGTGACACATCTGGCAACCCAGATGACAGGATTTTACTTGAACATGCCAAAGCTATTTATAAGCAGAGCCTGCTTGCTAAAGAGATGTTCTGGCGGCAAAAATCATGCATAAAATGGCTACAGGCAGGAGACAAAAACACAGAATACTTCCACAAGACAGTGAAGTTATCAAGACCGAAATCTTCCATCACTAAACTGAAAATTGTGTCCGGCATTTATACCACGGAACCCTCTGAGATAAAATCTCTACTATTGAATCACTTAAAGAAACTGCTTACTTCAGAACAAGTCAGCCAAGATGAATCCTTGCTGCAAGACATCCCATCCTTAGTTACTGAAGACATGAATACCACCTTATGTGATTGGCCAACTGAGGAGAAGATAAAGACTGCGGTTTTCGACCTTAGCAAAGATAGTGCCCCTGGGATTGATGGCTTTACAGGGATCTTCTACCATACTTGCTGGGATACCATTAAACTCGATGTTGTAGCAGCAGTCCTGACATTTTATGCAAGCAGTGAACTTAGTGGATCTTACACAAACAATCTACTTACCTTGATCCCTAAAGTCACCCCTCCAACTCACTGCTCAGATTTCCATCCCATAAGTTTGTGCAATTATATTGCGAAAGTTTTTTCTAAGTTGATGGCAACTAGACTCTGCAGAGTACTTCCATCTATTATCTCTTCATATCAGAGTGGTTTTATATCAGATAGAAGTATAACTGACAATATTCTGCTTACCAAGAGAGGATGCACTATCTCAGAAAGCCAATCCGTGGACACAATGTAGCTCTCAAGCTTGATATGGCAAAGGCTTTTGACCAAGTATCGTGGCACTATCTTATTAAAGTTCTTCGAGCATTTGGCTTTGCAGAGCCATTTATTGATCGAGTCTGGCGCATCATAACTAGTTGCAGCTTCTTAGTATTGATAGAAGGAGCATTTTATGGCTACTTCAAAGCCACTACAAGTCTCCGGCAAGGAGATCCACTCTCACCTCTCCTGTTTGTTAATGGAGCAGAAGTATTAAGCCGAGGCATGCAAAAATTGATGACGAATTGCACTTTTTATGCTTACAGTGTACCACTGCACTTTTTATGCTTACAGTGTACCAAAAGGGTGTCCTATCATATCCCATTTAGCACACGCAGATGACATCCTCATTTTCTGCCAAGGAACTAAATTCACTCTTGATGCAGTTCTCAGATTGCTCCACAAATATGAGAGTGTTTCTAGACAGCTAGTCAACATCTCAAAAAGCATCATCATCATCTCTCCTATGGTCTCAATTGAAAGAGTCAACCTTATAAAGCAATGGACAAGCTTCATCCATTCACCTCTTCCTGTGACATATCTGGGAGCACCATTATACACAGGGAAGAAGTCGCCATCACAGTTTAATAGCTTGCTAGCAAAACTGGAAACAAAACTAGATGGCTGGACAACAACCTCTTTATCTAGTGGAGGAAGGTTAACACTCATCAAACACGTGCTAAGCAGCCTTCCTATATATCTTCTTATGGTCCTGCAACCTCCAGCTGGTATCATAAGAAAAATTGAATGACTTATGTCAAACTTCTTTTGGGGATGGGCAAACAACAAGAAAAGATTCACTAACGATCCTGGGTTAACATCTGCCTCCCTCAATCTGAGGGTGGACTGGGATGCAGAAGATTATACGATATTAGTCAGACCTTTGGTATGAAACTATGGTGGAGGATCAGACAAGATAAAGGACTATGGTCTTAATTTATGCAGAAAAATACTGCTCCATCAAGATCTTAAAACAGTGCAAATTAAGACCTCTGACTCACATTACTGGAAAAGAATCATAGCTATCATGCTGTTATGCTGGGAAATACTTACTGCTTACTTGGCAAAGGAAACTGCGACTTTTCTAATGATGGCTGACATGGTTTGGAAAATTTCCACGACCATGTGAACCCAATGCTCGACCAAATGTCAGTTAATGACTTCTGGCAAGACTCTCACTGGAATGAGGAGATGATTCAAAACTCTATGCCTCTTCATCTAGCACAGAGTATTCTGGCTATACACATTGATGCAGAAGAAGAGGATCAGATGATTTGGAAGCCATCTTTCAAGGGAGATTTCTCCATCAAGACTGCTTGGCACACCATTCGCCAACAACATGCACCTGCTCTAAATTACAAGTGGCTTTGGGATCCAGGACTGCCAACAAAGATAAGTGTATTTATGTGGAAAGTAATGCATGAAATTGTTCAGGTTGACTCAAAGCTTCAAACCAAGGGTCAAAGAGGGTTGGCCTAGTGGTCATGGGAGTGACAATTGCACTCATAGGTCACGGGTTCAAATCCCCTCAACGACATTATCTCTAAAAAAAAGCTTCAAACCAAGGGAATTCTGCTGGTATCTAAATGTTCCTGCTGCGTGAACTCAGGGCAGATTGAAACAGTAGAACATCTCCTATCATCTGGAGAATTAGCAACTCATGTCTGGGACTACTTTGACAACATTATGTCCCACACATATGTTCCTTTGTGCCTAGCAACTCGGTTGGATGCTTGGCTGACAGTAAAAAGTGGGAAAACTATCTAATTCATCCGAAGAGCCCTGCTAGTGATCATCTGTGGGAAATATGGAAACATCGTTGCAGCATTCGTTTTGCCTCATCCATATTGAATTTTAACTCTGTCATAGCTTCAACTCTGCATTTGTTACAGGACATTGTTACGGTAGGGACTTTCTATAAGCCAAAAAATATGCAAGAGAAACAAATTTTAGAGGATCTCGGTATATCACTGCAAATAGTCCCTAGGTCCATAATCTCCACTGTTTCTGGGAACCTTCTACTGCTCCTAGTATCAAACTGAATATTGATGGAAGCTTGCATACCACAGCTGCTGGAATAGGGGGGATCTTCAGGAATGCATCAAGAGACTGCCTCGCCATTTTCTACACAAATATCAGTTGCAGCTCATTTATTGAAGCTGAAACTATGGCCCTAATGCGTGGACTTAAAATAGAACTAGCCAGAAACTATCTTCATCTTGAGATTGACACTGACTCCATGCTATTAGTGAATGCAATTTTGCAGGTCTTGGAAGCTCAGATAAGACAGCATGTCAAGAGGATACAACAGCTTAAAGGATACTTCCAACATTGCAGCATAAAGCACATATATAGGGAGGTGAATCAAGTCGGGGATGTATTAGCTAAAATGGGGGGACAGCTGCAGCCAGGAAGCCAGATGATTTCAGACCATCCTACAGATGACATCCTACGTCTTCTACATCAAGATGTCATGCAGTTGATCCACAAAAGGAGGCGAAAATCAACAAGATGACCAACACTCAAAACTCTGCAGCGCAGGAAACCTTGAACTCCAAGGCAGCAACCAAGAAACATCAAGACTTATGTACAAGACTTCACTATTGTAATTTTCTTCTTTATTGGGCATACATTTCATGTAAACAAAAATATTTGATTGAGGGAGACAGTCGCCCAATGAAATAAAATTTTAAAAAAAATAATAATTCAAAATATTGTATGAAAAAATGTACTAGATTTGACTACTTTATATATAAATATAGTAGAAGATACATCATCTAGTAACAAAAGATGATGAAGAAAAACATAAAGAAGAATCAAAGAAAGAAATAAGAATAAAACTACACTTTCCAATCGTTACACAAGTTTTTTTCATTTCTAGCCGCCAAAATTAAAATATAAGACTATCTTTAAAATACTCGTACTAAACAATCCCTTTAGTGGTATGCTGGGAATTATGGAAAAAACGATGCAATATTCGCTTTAATTCTGAATGTTCAAATGTAGAGGAAGTCATCCACCTGTCTCTTATGCTGATACGTGATGTTATACATAGTGGGAAATTCTATCAACCCTCACAGGTGCAGGATGTCCACATTATAACCCAACTTGGTCTCCAACTCCAGAGTCACCCTCCTTCAAGAATCAAAACAATCAGATGGCAGCCGCCTGTGCCATCCTTTATCAAATTAAATGTGGATGGAAGTTACAATGGCAATTCAGCAGGACTTGGAGGCATCTTTCGTAATGATCAGGGACAAGGTCTGCTATGCTTTCACTCTAGCTATACCTGTTGCTCTTCTCTGGAAGCAGAGGCTCAAGCTTTGCTCCTGGAACTTCCCATGGCATTGCAAAATCATTTTCAATCGTTAGATGTGCAAACTGATTCCTTACTCTTAGCCAATGGCCTATTGCAGGTTATCAACTCTCCCTGGAAAATAAGGCAACAGATTAAAGACATCATCCGGCTACAATGAGTTTTCCTGTCATGCACTATAACACATTGTTATAGAGAACTAAACCAACTGGCGGATGCACTTGCCAAGAAGGGATCTCAACTACCGCACAACTCACCTCTAACTCTGGGTCACCTACCAGATGAACTGCAACCAATCCTACAACAGAACAGACTCCAAACATACTCCAAACTCCAAACATACTCCAGGAGAATCAAGGATTGATCTGATCAGCAAGGCTTTACCTTTAAAAAATCAATGACTATAGCAAAATCTACTCTTGTAATTTTTGTTTTCGTTTTATTGGGCTTACATTACATGTAAACAAGAATAATAATTTTGATTATATTATTTACATCTATTAAATTTTTTATAGAATTAATTAAGCTCAGTAATTGGAAAAGAAATAGAACTGGAACAAGAATGCGGTGGGTCAGTCTTGCGAGTGCCTGCCTATTCTACACCTGGAGGAATTCAATCTGGTCCTATTGGGAAAATGGGGCTGGAGACTACTTCAAAATCAAGACAACTCGCTATGGAAAGAACTCCTAGAAAGCAAATATGGTGACTTCTATAGATCTATAAATTTCGAAAGCATACAACAAGACCTGAGAACGTATTCTACTTGGTGGAGAACAATACTAAGTCTGATAAGAAATGCCGAATGGTTCTGGAATAATACAACCAGAATTGTGGGAGATGGGCACGACACCTATTTTTGGGAAGACTTGTGGACTGTGGGAAATCGACTATGTGATCTGTTTCCTACAATCTATTTGAATGTAGCAGATAAGTACAAAACGATTGCCCAAAAGTTCAATAGGGAAGAGTCTAATTGGACATGGACATGGATAGATGATAGCTACTCTCCACCAACAGATCTTATGTAGATGCTGGAAGGAAATATAGAAGAACTGACCCTGAATTCTGAAGTCACTGATAAATGGATATGGAAAGCTGAGAATGCAGGGAGTTATACGGTGAAAACTGAATACAAGGAAATGTGGAGTACCTTTGGGCACAGATTGACAGATTCCAGCCCGTTCTCTATTGTCTGGCGATGTCTAGCTCCTTGAAAGAAAACACTTTCTGCTATCGATTATTCCTGGACAGAATACCCACATTAGACAATCTATATGTAAGAGGAGTGCCAGGAATTGAATTGGACTGCAAAATGTGCAATCAAGCAAACGAATCGACTGCTCACCTATTTGTACACCGCACGGAGATTTCTCTGATCTGGAAGCAGATATACAGTTGGCTGGGCTGCAATTACACAATCCAATATCTTGATCCCTGGCCTAACTTCGAATTCCATAGGCTACGGAACTCAGTCTCGAGCGAAACGAATATCTGGATCACGGTTTGGATTACAACGGTCTGGCAAATCTGGAATGCAAGGAATCAACTGATATTTGAAAACATTGAATTTAGACCGGAATTGGTGGTCGAAAAGGTGAAAATGTAGACTGAAATCTTACACTTTTGTAGACTTCTCCCGAAACCCAGAATGCTGTTTAGACCTCTCGGGCCTGGATTGAACTGACGCAGAGCATAGGATGTGGCGGCCAATGAATCGAATTGTCGGAGAAGAGGAGGAATGATCGAGAAGGACCAGGAAGAAGACGATATTGCTATGGACAAATCCCCATTTACAAGTCATAAGTTTTTTTCTCTTTCCTGGGGCCTGGATGTTGGGCCTGAATGCAGGCCGGTGGACCGTAAATATATGTACATAAACCTTGTTTTTTTATATGAAATTAAAACTTGAATTGCTAAAAAAGTGCCTGCCTATTCTAACTTCCTACTAATTTTTTAATAAAAAAATACTATATAATATTTTTTCCCAAAATTCAAGAGGCATATCCCCACCCTCTGCAGGTCTTAATGTCTGCTCTGCACGTGATCTCTACCCTCATTTAAACCCGATAATCAAAGCTTACAAAGGAATGAATAAGCCTATCATATGGAATATTTGGTTTCATTATTATGATTGATTTGGAATCATAATCAACCACAATCATTTGTTTTTGAGAAATGTTATGTGATTTGAGTTATAAGTCGTTTTGTATATGACAAAATTATACTTAAAAAAATCTACACAACAGAACATTCTTCTCCCCTCTTCATTCTTCTCCCGTCTCCTTCAACCATTCTCATCAGTCACCACTCTCTCTTCTCCATCAATTCTCTTCTCCTTTGTTCATCATCTTCGTTGTCCATGGATTGGAATTTTAGTACTTAAAATTTGGGTTACAATGCCCTCTGTTCATTTGGAATCGCGGATAAAGAGGTAACCCTATATCGTCGATCAATTTTAGAGGTGCTCTTCTGTGCGACTGTGTGGTTGCTGTGCTCTTCTGTTGCTCCTTTGTCGGCATTTTAATGCATGCCTTAATCTGATGATGCCATAATGTTGCACAAGAAAATCACATGATCTATCAAATGAAACGGGAAAGGTTGCAGAAGGCATAAGAATGGCTCTACCAGATGCTTTCTCAGACAAAGTAGACTTCCTTTGAGTAGAGGAACAACATTTTCTCGTTCAGATGACTCAAAGAAACATGATCTATCAAGATTTCTTTTGTAATGTGGTGTTGGATAGAGGATTTAGCAAACGGGGTCCCAACAACATGTTTTTTCGTATCAGCAGAAACACGCCTTGGTGTAAGACAGGCAGCAGGAGACAACCGTGATGATGGGGTAGAACTGCTACTCTGACTACTCGAAACTTCCATGAATCCAGGTATTGCGCCTGAACTATGGCTCCTTTTCTTCCTCCGTCAACTAACTTTCTCTTTCCCGGTTATAACACTCAAATTTACTGAATCTTGTGCATTAAGCAACTCAGAGGTCCCTTCTGGTGAAAAGTTTAACAGCACAGTGGAGGACGAACTGCTTTCCTGGAAACCACGAATGCCTGAGTTATTTTGCTTCAGATATCTCAAACGCCTCTTTTGTCCCCACTTAGTGGGATGACGATCAGCATAACAACCAGCAAATTCAGGTGCTGATCTTATAAGACCATCCTTATTCTGTCTCATGGAACCAAAGGCTTTCCTGTTTAAGTGTATACTATATTGAATGCATTAAAATGTCGACTGTGTGGTAGGTTTCACCGTGATCTATATTGTTTGACAGACCCTTGACCCTTGAGAGGGTCAGAGAACAATTGGTGTCCTAGGCAACATTATCATATCACATCTGTGTGTCTTCACTTGAGCCGTTTGATTTAGTTCCATGGATGAGTAATTTGTGGTTTTCCCGTCCACAGGAACGCATAGGAAGTTTGTGTAATAATGCATTATGCAAATGTAAATGTAAGTTGAATAACCTTTTTCTCCTCTCATGAGCCTTCATGTTCTTGCACCTTTTCTCTGCAACATTTATTGTTCTGTGTGATTCTATTATTCACTCGCACTCAAAGCTAAATGAGATTTCAATTTTCAGAAGCCTGCAGTAGCGCATTCTCTTATGGTTCCATCAGCACCATCGACTCCATACCAGGCGTATCCACCATAAGATCTTACAATAAGACGAGTAGAAGTTGTCGAACATTCAAGTAAGCTTTACTTAAGATCAAATTTTAAGATGGTGCAGAACGATGACATAAAGATGAATAACATAGTAAGCTAATTCAAGCGCTTCTTGGTGTTGCAGATGCCTTCTCTCCATGTTGCGGCTGATCTCATGTGGCAGATAGCTAGAGGAATGGATTACCAAGCGCTTCTTGGTGTTGCAGATGCCTACTTTCTCAGTTATTTGCAGAATACTTCGTTATACCAAGTGCTTCTTGGTGTTGAATCCGGAGCAGCGCCAGCCAGATGCACCAATTCCCCGACGGATTTCATTAATATGGAGGCTGGGATCACGAGAATCTATCCATGTATTGGAAATCATGAGATACCTATGAAATCCCATTTCAAATGTATTTTGTTAATGTAAATATGGATTGCTAGATGGAATTGATTTCGGTGCATGATGTTAATGTAAATGGTCTTGATGGCTAGTGATTTATTGTTAGGGGGGTGTAACGGGCCGGTCGGTACTGGTCCGACCCAGGACCGGTACCAGTACCGGCCCCTTAATGGTACTAGCTTTTGGTATCGGTACCGGTACTTAT
>JAOYMZ010082474.1:0-11358 GCA_025802335.1 Pinguicula primuliflora
GGTTAAGCAAACTTTATATAACAAAAAACTGTTTATACATTTACAAGTGCTTCTCGACAGAAAAAAATTATGAACATCCTACTATGCATATCAGAGGATTCATGATCCAAGCTAAGATCGAGTATACAAAATCAGACTTAGCCTTACTCTTTATCCAATGCCATGTTGCAATTTGAAGCTTACTCAATTGGCTGTCTATGTCGATCGTTGTGTTACTGAAGTGCTTCTGGTTTCGGGCTGCCCAAATAATCCATGTAGTAGCATACCAGAACATGATCCATAGATCTCTTACAATCCCGTGCGGTTTACTAGCGAGGAAAACCTCCAGGCTTGTATCACCTTGAACTATAATTTCCAACCATGAGAACAATTTGCTCCATAAGTCTTTAGCAATCACGCAACTCCTGAATAAATGTTCTTCTATCTTTGTTTCTGTACTGCATGAAATACAAAGATTAGGGGATTCGGTATGAAGGATGTTCCTGTTCTGCAGATTGAGGACTGTTGACAGCCTTCTTCTTTGCAGTCTCTAGTTGAAGATTGAGACTTTTTTGGGGGATGAACTTGTTCCATAGCAAGGTAAATCTCTCCAGTTCAGTTGTTGAAATGTCTTCTTGCACACTGTGTTGTCTGATGAAATGAGAGGCAATTCTGGTTTCATAGTATCCTGAAGCACTGTGTTTGCATTTCCAAACATCGACAGCGTGCACCTGCAAGGAGAGATTAGATAGCAGATCTGTTAAGAGATTGAGTTCCTGCTTTTCCCATTCAAAAAGTTTCCTTCTCCAATCCCATTTCCATTCCCACACATTGTTCACCCAATTCTGGTGTTGAGTAACACTTGCTTCCTTTAGAAGATCTATACGCATAAGTCTCTCAAATCTCAACTTAATAGGGACATTACCCACCCTCAGATCTTCCCAGAATTTAGCTCTTTCCCAATTCCCCAGCTCCAAGGATATCATGTCTCTAAACTATTCCTCGTTTGTAATTTTTTCAACTTCTTTCCACCAACAAACAAGCTCACGTTTCTTATTTCACCTTCAGCTATGGATATTTCTCTCAAGATTCTGTAGTTGCCTATGTGAAGCAACACTTCTATGCCATATCTTGAATTCACTATTTTTTTCTACATCTCATCCTTATCATTCAACAATCTCCCAGCCCACTTGCCAAACAATGCCATGTTGATATCATGTAAAGTCCTAATTCCTAAACTCCCCTATCTATAGGTTGACAAATATGTTGTCAAGCTACCTAAGACACTTGTTTTTTCATCACTCCCTCTCCAAAAGTAGGTTCTACGGATAGATTCATGATTATGAAGGACTTTCTTAGGGGCTATGAACATGGAGAAATAGTACGAGGGCAACGAGAGATTATCACAAAGTTAGTGTTCAACATTGGAAAAATGGAGAAAGCATAATGTCGCACAAGGTTAGTGTTCAGCAAACATTAGAGAATAAGTTACAACTAACAGACGTATCTGGGCACCAGAATAGAACTCTAAAATCCTAGAGTGAGATATGTAAGGGTGGCAAATTAAGTATGAATCCAGAAACTGAAGTCTGAGGATGCTCACTTGAAAGTTATAAAAAAACGGACGTAACATAAAATGTTCACTTGAAAGTTACAAAACAGTAGTTGAAATTCTCTACTCAACATTTTTTAAAACCATTGTAAAATTGGTTCACTATTTATACATAATAGAAAAAATATCGCTCTAAATGTAAGACACCATACAATTTATCAAAAAATCATATGCAATCTTATAATCTTATTACGCAAATGATTTTTGCAAAAATGATATAGCGCACCGCTACATCATCGCACCGCTTGCACCACTCTCCCACATGGGTAAGGGTGGTGTGTGTGCTTGTGAGTGAGCGGTGCAGCGGTGTGCGTTTTTGCAGCAGTGCGCTATATACGTTCTGTGATTTTTGATTAACTTCATTGTCGAGAAAGATCTATCAACTGTAGCTTTGGCGATCGATAAAACTAGCATCAACTCAAGAAAATGATAAACCAAAAGATAGGTTATATTATATTTGTACTGATCCATGTTTATTTCAAGATCTCCAACATTATCAAAATATTTATATACAAATATTCTTAAAAATAAATATTTTAAATAAATGACTATCAATGTTTATAGTTAACATAAAATTTATCAAATTTTGATTTGTATAATTATATACATATAAATTATTTATAATATGAATACGTATAAAAAAAACAAATGAAAGAATCAAAAATTTATGAAACATAAAAAATAGACAATATAAATACAAATAATTATCAAATAAGGCAAACCGAATAGCAGCACAATTTGAGTTTTGGATTTGAGCACTAAAAATGAAAATTTTGATTTTTCAACTCCTTCGTTTTCCTTTTTTCCCTCTTCTTTTGTATTCTTCTCTGCAACTTTTATGATACTTTTCTTCCATTTCTTCTGCAAATCTTAGATTTAAGTAGAATATTGCTCATTATGTGAGTTACAATATTGATGTTGGAGGTGCTTTAAATTCGGAGAAGAAGAGATTTTCTTCGTCCGAGCAGATCTTCATACACATGTAATGTAAGAATGGTTTGAATTGGGGTGCTAGAGCCCCTCAAGTACCCACATAAATCCGCTTGAGGCAAACTTGACTAGAAGACTAAATCTCATATTTGCAAAAACTAAATTGTTAATCCCATATTTGCAAAAACTAAATTGTTAATCTCATATTTGCAAAAACTAAATTGTTGTATTCAAATATAATGGATAGAATATTGCGATTAAGTAAATTTAATTTTATGTTATTGTACTAATATAAATTATAATTTGTAAATATAATATTTATTTTAAAAAATTAAAATGTGGTGGGCGGGCCATACTTCACGTCATGCCGTGCCGACACGACACTGTCAAGAGAAGCGTGTGTGTTGGGCTTGTCCTCTGGAGCATGTACGCACGCTCGGACCGACACGACATGCACGATAAGAATAAGTGAAAGGCTACTGAAAAATGCAAGTGAGCATGAGGCCCCAAAGGTCATGCAAGTACGGCGTGTATAGGCTTGCATGGGAAATTTGGTGTCGCATCCGCTCTTGCTGGACGAGGCAGCTGGACCGCTGTTTTTTTTCTCGGACCTTTAATATATTTTGATATTAAATTTGAAACGAGCTAATTAATTAATTTATAAATGCATTTATAAATTTTGAGCGTATAAGTGGATGGGCTGGGCCAAAATCTTAAAATAAATAAAAAATCTTATACTGATTTTAAAGATTATATCGAACAGGAACATTTACATCCATTATTTTGAAATGCTTCAGGGAGTTTGGAGCAATGGAGTATGGGTTGATTCAGTAGATATAGTTAAAGAGATTTTTAAGTGCCACTTTGAAGAAAGATTCAGAAGGAAAAACCTCCCGCTACTTAAAATTACAAAAATTCAGATTACACAGTTATCTGGTTTCATTTGACATGTTGATCAGTCCATTCACAGAAGCAGAATTAATAACAGCAATTGATCATTGTAGCAGCAACAAGAGTCCAGGGCCAGATGGACTTAACTTCAGATTTGCTAAACACTTCCTTCCAACCGTGAAAGAGGATTTATGTGAACTAATGAATGAGTTCTATGAGAACAGTGCAATCAACAGAGGCGCAAATGCAGTCCACATCACCGTCACAGCAAAAACAGACAATCCTCTGAAAGTGGAGGATTTTAGGCAAATAACACTTATTGGGTCTATTTAGAAAGTTATAGCAAAACTCTTATCTATGAGAATGAGCAAGGTGATAATGAGATCATCTCCAAAATACAATCAGCTTTTATTGGAGGGCAGAGATCATAGATGGAGTTCTAGTTGCTAATGAGGTCATCAGCGAAGTTCAGATGAATAGAGATGAAATCCTAATATTTAAGATAGACTTCCAGAAAGTCTTTGATACAGTGAATTGGGATTACGTGGATCTCATGGCTATAAAAATGGGCTTTCCATTCAAGTTCAGAAAGTGGTTGGGAACTTGTCTCTCAATGGCAACAACATCTATATTAGTTAATGGGAGTCCCACGAAAGAATTCCAACCTATAAGGGACTTGAGGTAAGGTGACCCTCTCTGTCCATTCTTATTTCTAATAGCTGTAGAAGGATTGTCCCAACTGATAAAGAAAGTAGAAGAATTAGATCTCCTTGATCCTATGCAGATAGGTAAAGACAAGGTAGTCTTAACTCATATGCAATTCACAAATTACACCTTGCTCTTTGGAAAAGCCTCCTGAAAGAATATCAAAGTATTCAAATATATTTTGAGAAACTTTGAGCTTGTCTTGGGACGAAGAGTAAATTTCGCAATGTGTGCTTTGATTGGAATAAACATAGCTGATGAACATCTGCAGCAAATGAATGATTACTTGAATTGTAAAATGGGAAAGGTGTCTTTCATCTTCTTGGGACTTCCAGTTGGTGCACAGGCAAGAAAAGAAAAGCAGAAGGTGTAGCATCAGCATTATTTGGACGAGAGGGTTGTCCCTGCTCAATCTGGCACTTTTCCCTTTCTTTGTTTAGGAGCAGAAGACTAGCCTCATCTTCCAATTTTGTACTTAGGGACATTGGTTCTTTTCCAGGCCGACGGTGAATTCTTTTCTCAGTCATGACATATTTTATAGCCTTCTGTTTTTTTGCCTCTAACAGGGTTACCATCCATTTTTCATTCTCTTTCGGTTTGCTTGATGTTCTTCTACCATGCTTACTGTCTCATATAAGCTTTCACACCCAGTTCCCCAGCAAGTTAACTCTTCAGTTTTCATCAGATGCATCACACCATTTATCGGAATGTTTCGTTCAAAAGATATTTTCTGCTTAGAAGCTATCTAAACTAATATCATGGCTTTCCCTAGTACTCTTCGAGTGAACGTGCTAGGAGCAGATCTTTTAAACCAGCCCAACAAAGTTTCCTCATCAATATAAGAGTAGTACACCTCTGAATACCCATTCCTGGACAAGAAGTTCTCTATTAGACAAAAACAATAAACTCACTCCATCCATATTGTTCCTTCTTCGCTCTAAATCAATGAGTAAGAGGATGGTAGACTCTACAAGTACTAGCCTCCAATCCGCCACCTATGTGTGCGGGATGGTTGTTCGACCTTCACCATCCCCCTGGGTGCAGTGAAAAGGGCAAATCTAAACATCGGTAATTGGGAGTGCTCTTGTAATCTTTTACCTACTTGAGCCCACCCAGCCTTATGGGTAGATCCTCTCATGGAAGTAAGAAAAATATATCATGGAAATGATATCATTCGCTCAAATATCTTTTAAATAAAAGGCTAGAATATGGCTTGTGGCATTTTTGCTGGCAAAAAATAAAACTCTATCAATAATATTTTAAGAGCAATAATCTTAACCCATTATTTTTTTTATCATGCGGTGGCTTTATATTTTCTGGTGTGGATGCAATTTCGGTCTTGCATTGCCAGTCTGTTGATGTCTTCAGGAAGTTGCTGGAGCACAACAATTTCAGTATCACTGCGTAGGGAGCCTAGCTTGCCAATGCATCCGCTACCTTGTTCAGCTCTCGGAGGCAGTGTTGGATGTGGCAGGATGTCAGCCGTTCTTTCTTGTGTATCAGATTCCTGATCCTTTGTCGCACCTTCCACGGGGATGTATCTGGTTGATGAACACTCTGCACTAAAGTAAGAGAATCAGAATGTACCTCCAGATCTAGGAGCCCATGCTGCAGGGCAACGGTGATTCCTGTTACAAGTGCTGCTATCTCTACTTCCAGTGGGGTACATGGCATGAGATGTGTGTGGAAGGACAATAAAACCAAGCCACTATTATTTCTTAAAGCCCCGTCAATGCTAGCATGTTGTATGGAGGAGCTGCCATCCACATTTAGTTTAATCTTTGGTACCACTGGAGGTTCCCAAATAAGAGAACGCGTTAATACCAGTGGTGTCATGTCCAAAAGAGATATCAAGAGTTGCAAATATCTGCTTGTTAGCTGCATCTTTAGGCAGAGGCAGTCCTGTTCCTTTCATGATCTCTTGGAGGAGCCGAGTACATAGATGTATGACTGAGGAGGAATCCAAGTGTTGTGTATCGTATCTCATAGTGCACCTAGCTTTCCAGATTTCCCAGATATGGTGATAGGAATCAGTCTGTGTAAGAAGGCTACTGCTTGCTCGGTTGAAGCAATAATCCATGCATCTAATCTGTGAGCTAAGTCAGTAGGAGGGGAGGGAATGTTTAGTATGCCCCCAAAATGATCCCAGACCTGGCAGACCAGCTCTCCTTCTGATAATAGGTGATCTTGTGTTTCAATATTCCCAGCATACAGGCAATAAGAACAACGTGAGGCCATTTTTTCAATCCTTTATACAATGGAATCCCAATAAGCACTTATCTAAAAAAATGAAAAAAAAAAATCAGAATAAGCCCAAGTAAAGTACTAACGCCCACCATGTAAAAAGATAACCATAACACAGTCAACACTTTCAATTCAAGTTATAGAAGTCAGCAAAAATCCTAAAACAAATTACACTGTCAACACCACAAGTCCATAAATAATCTGCACATGCAAGAATCGCCAAGCATGATTACACTGTCAATATCACAAGTCCACAACCCAGAGAAGATAAAGAGATTAAGGAGTAAGGACGTACGATAAGGGTGCAGAAAACCTGATCTTGAAAACTCTGATTAACTCTGATTTTTACAATTGAAACACTTTTTGTTTTTGTTTACCGGTCCAAGAGTTTATTAGAGGCTACACATTCCAATTTACAAGAACCCATTCAAATTTAATAATAATATAATATTTTTTATTTTTTAAAATACAAAAAAAAAATTGATTTTTTTTTCAGGGGGCAGGTGCCCCCCCTAGGGCCCATGTCCCTTCGCCCCTGCCTGTGTCTAACAATCTGCCGAGCAGATTTGGCCGAGAATCTCCCTTGTATGTGTGGTTTCCAGACCATTTCATCATCGATATCCAAGTTGAAAGGAATTTGCAGTATAGATGGCACCAGATGTGCAAGTAATGAATTGTAGAGCATGGATTCATTCCAACTTCCATTTATCCAGAAATCCTGAACCTTCATATTAGCCAGATCTAGATGTATATGTTCCTGGAGGTTGGAGCCTTCATGCCAAGTATCTGAGCTGAAATTGCATTGGCCTCTACCCAGTAGCAAGAATGTATTGTTCAGCGTAATAAACTTAATTTTCAGAACTTGTTTCCAGTAGTGCGAGTCAAAGTGCGGTTTTGGATTTGCTATGGTTGGATCCAGGTTAGGGCAATATTTGCGCAGCATAAATTTAGCCCATAGAGAGTGATGACATCTCAGATTCCACCACAATTTTATGCTAAGCGCCTGTGTTACATCCCTTTGTCTCCTGCATCCTAGCCCTCCTTCGGTGAGTGGAAGGCAGATACTTCGCCAAGATTTCCAATGCACCTTTTTTTTGTCAATCCATCCCCAATAAAAATCTGCCATGGAGCATTCCAATGTGTTGAGAACACTAACTGGAGGATCCAGAACTGACAACAAATATATAGGCATGCTTGATAGTACATGTTTGATTAAAATCAGTCATCCACCGGTTGATATATGTGAAGCAGACCATCCATCAAGTTTCTGCTGTACTTTTATAATGAGTTGAGAGAATAGAGCATTGCTTTTTCTACGTGTGTATAGGGGAGCTCCAAGATATTGAACAGGAAGTGGAGTGTGCTGGTATCCAGTCTATTGGGAGATGAGATTCCTTCTGGTGTCTGATACCTTGCTTAATATAATAAAGCTGCTTTTAGAGACATTTATCATCTGTCCTGAACATTTCTCATAGTTGCTTAGGATCGCATCCAAAGCCATTTTTGATCCTCGACAGAACACAATCAAGTCATCAGCATAAGCGAGGTGGGATATGATAGGACAACCGTGTGGAACACTGTATGAATAAGAGGGGTGCTCATTCATTAGTGCATTTAGACTTCTGCTAAGTACTTCTGATGCAAGGATAAATAGTAGAGGAGAGAGGGGATCTCCCTGTCTGAAGTATCCATGTATAGTCCCCTCTGTTAGGATGGATAAATTAAAACTAGAGACAACCCTCCAAATTCTGTCAATCATTTGTTCTCCAAATTCAAATGCTCTCAAGACTTTCACGAGGAATAACCAGGATACTCTGTCAAAGGCCTTCGCCATATCCAGTTTTAGTGCCACATTATTACCTCTAGCAGGTTTATGAAGATAGTGTATCACTTCCTGAGCCAATAGTATGTTATCTGTTATACCCCGTCCAACCATAAAACCACTTTGTTGTGGTGAGATGAGGTGTGGAAGGATCTTACTGATTCGGGTGGCAAGTATCTTGGAGATAATTTTGCCAGCGAAGTTGCATAAGCTAATTGGACGAAAAGCTGAGCATGAGGTTGGAGAGGTTACCTTAGGGATCAAACATAACAGGATGCTGCTATAAGTTCCAGGTAGTTCCTCCCCTTCAAAGAAAGAAGTCACTGCTTGGAAAACGTCATCCTGTATAATGTCCCAGCATGATTGGAAGAATGCTCCATTGAAACCATTCACTCCAGCAGCACTATCCCTGTTCATGTGAAAAACAACTTCTTTAATTTCGGATAGGTCTGGCCAAGCCTTTAGAATGTCATTCATAATATCATCCACCAAATGCGGAATGGAAGTAAGCATTGTATCATCCTGTACTACATTTTCTGCTGTAAGATGAGTAGCATAATGTTGAGACAATAGCTCTTTAATTCGTGACTTGTCATTTATCCATATACCATTATGATTTTTGAGCTTCAGCATGGGTGGTTTGTGTCTGGCTTTCTTCACAGTGGAATGGAAGAAAGTCGTGTTCTTGTCTCCCTCTCTCAGACATTTGATTCTGGATTTCTGTTTCCAGTAAATTTCCTCAGCCAATTGGTGTTTAGTGTATTCTGCTCTTGCTCGATATAAAGCCATTCTTGCCTCCTCAGTTGGACTGTTATCATAGGCAACCTCTAAGGACAACAGGTTGTCTTCAGCATCCCTGGGATTCTGGAAAACATCACCATATTTTTCTTTGTTCCATACTCAAAGTTCAGAGTGAAGCCACTTTAGTTTGAGCCCCAAAGTGATCAGTCCAGAGCCAGATACAGGTGCATTCCGTGACTGAGTAACAAGCTGTTGAAAATCTTGATGTAGTAGCCAGAACTTCTGGAATTGGAATCATGATATGTTAGGGACCGCATCGATTCAAGTGATGTGTAGAGGATTATGATCGGAATGGAATCTATTTAAGTGCTTGATTACACAAACTGGAACAGTTTGCAACTTTGAAGTATTCTGTCTTCACCAATTTGATTATTTGACCACGTAAACTTATTTCCAGTATACCCAGCATCCTGCAGATTGCAAGAGTGGATGGTTTGTTGAAAGTCTGATACAACGCCCATTTGGATCGATAATCCACCAATTTTTTCATCAGGAGATAAGATAATATTGAAGTCTCCACCTACTAACAAAGAAGCATTGATACCTCGCAGCTGCTGACACATATTTAACCATAAGAGAATCCTTTCTGACCTAGCATATTTGGCATACACACCTCCCAGATAGAAAGTGAACTCAGTCTCTACATGCTGCACTTTTAATAGCATCAGCTGGACAGAATCAAAGATTAGTTCTATATCCCAATGTTGAGTCCAAAAGCACCAAATTGTACTGCTAATATTTGAGCAACCTCCAAAGAATTTGAGTTTACCCTTCAACTTCACCAATTGATCATGACATTGCATGGGTTCCAGTATCATAGAATGGACAATTTGTGATCATGACATTGCATGGGTTCCAACATCATTAGAATGGACAATTTGTGTATTTTAATGAGTTTCTTCAATCTAATAAGAGTAGGAGGATTATTGATACCTCGTATATTCCAGACCAAGGTTGATATATTCATTGTTGGTCTTGAGATCTGGTTTGAATGGTGGATGGGTTGTAGTACTCCTTGATTTTTCGGATATACCTTCTTTTCTATTTTGTTTTTGGTTGAACTTGCCAATTGTCTTTGGTAGGAAGAATTTCCTCCGTTTCATCTTTGAGGTCAGCCTCTGATTCATCCTGTGCTGCTGGGTTGTTATCCCACATTTTTGAAACTGGTAAATCAGATGTGTATTATGAGATTGAGACCTCATTTAGAGCATTTTCATCTTCCTCAATTTCATATAATACATCCATTTGGTTCTCCTCTTCTTCATAGTGTTAAGTATCAGAGTTTTGCATTGCAGCCGATGCTAGAAGATCTTTTCTTGGTTATTTTTTGGCAGCTTTTTTTCCCTTTTTGCTGCTAGATGAGCGGCTTATATTGGTGAGGACCTTTCCAACTTTCTTATTGCTTTCAGTAGGCTGTTCAGTGAGGATGTTTACTGCAGGTGACAACACTTTCTCTGTTGGGAGGAGCGTGGAGATTGCCTCATTGTCCTCAGATACAAAACAAGAAAATCGGTTAGCAGATAGCACAGTATTAACATTTTCCTGAGTTTTAGATGAATTTGAAAGAGGCTTTGCTGCAGATAAAAGGGGAAGGATTGTACCTTCTTCGGAGGTTTCAACCAATAAATTGGCTTCCACCTCCTTGTTAGATGAGACCGCCACAGGTTGTGAGAAGTTCACAGCCTTGTTGGCAATCGAGACAACCGGGCGATAGATCTCTTTTCCTTTCTTATTAGTTTTCATTTGATGCTGGTCAGCAGTTTTTGCTTGATGCACAGTAGCCTTTACTTAGAGTGGAGCTGGAGCAGAGTTGAGAACTTGAGTATCCGGATGTAATATCTTACATTGTTCTTTGTTGTGGCCTTGTCTCAAGCAGTGTGAGCAATATAGTGGTGCTTTCTTAACATGAAGTGGCTGCCAAAGCTCTCAAATCCTTCTGCTTCCACATAGATGCGTTCATGAGGTTTGATCAACAAATCCATTTCAACACAAACTCGAGCTAAATGAGGCCTTGATAATGTAGCTGTGACTGCATCAATCTTAACTGGATTGCCAACAGCACGAGCAATAGAATATATTGCATCCTTTCTATAAAGATGGATTGGTAGATTTGACAATGAGATCTAAATAGGAGCAATATGGGATTCAACATCAGCTTGGAAATCAGGGGTCCATTTGAATACACGCATAGGGAATTTTTTCAGGGACCAAGTTTCTCTCATCCACATTCTATTTCCATCTTCCTCATTGCTAAATCTCATCAGAATGTGTTTATGATCTAAATGCCCAATGGAAACCTCACCTTTGAATCCAATTGCTACAATCATTTTGCGGGTCTCTTCCATTGAAGGTCTGCCGTGACTGAATTTGCCGA
>JAOYMZ010082485.1:0-11355 GCA_025802335.1 Pinguicula primuliflora
AAGAGTGGGAGTCAGAGTCGGTGGAGGAAGAAGCTTGTCACGAAAACTGTAAGAAAATCTGGGAACTATGTGGAATTATATAGGGGTTTTTGAATTGGAAAACTTATACGTCTTGAATCGAGTGTGTCATTTTGAGGAAGGATCTTTTATCTTTCTTTGAAATTTATACACTTCTTCTCATTTTGTGCAAAGGTTTTTTGAAAAGTAATATGAATGTTATTCTGGAAATTCTCTCGTGTTACAAAGTAGTCGTTTAAGAGATTCACCTCCTTGTGTTATCGTTTCATGGGTGAGATTTCATTGTTGAGCCTAAGAACTCCAGAGTGTTATGGTGAGTGAGCTACGAGCTCCGAGTGTTGGCCTCGT
The DNA here is from genome assembly GCA_025802335.1 of Pinguicula primuliflora. Lineage (NCBI taxonomy): Eukaryota > Viridiplantae > Streptophyta > Magnoliopsida > Lamiales > Lentibulariaceae > Pinguicula > Pinguicula primuliflora. Next base: position 367 of record JAOYMZ010082485.1, read on the forward strand.
GTCGGGTGGTTGGCTTCTACAGTCGTGTTGGTAATTGGGCCCCCCGTCCGAGAGAAAGAGCTCTTGGACCCGTGAATTACCCTGAGAGGAGGGATGACCTTGTGTTCTGAGAGCTTGATGCAAGAGTTGGTTAGGTGTACCATGCCTGCTGTATTTCCGCCGTGAATAGCCTGTGGGTGCTTGAATCTTGGCAGTTGAGTTAGGAACTGGAAAAAGAATATATATAACTTTCTTTATCTCATGTTTTTTTTTGAAACCTTTCCTATAATCCTTTATTTTCTTACTGAGCTTAATGGCTCACGGATATTCCACATCCACCCCACCCCCCATTCTCCAGATTCTGAGCAGCAGCGGATGAACTAGCTGGAGTGTGCTTCGCAGTGTTATGCTATCGCTTAAACTCGTGCTTTATGTTCTTGTATTTTCTGACTCAGTGTTGAAGGATTCTGTATTTTGCCAATAAGGCTGAATGTTGCCATGATGGATTTACTCCTCCGGATTCTGTTTTGGATTATGCATCTTTCTGTTCTTTAATTTTTAGTATGTTGTTATGAATATAAGGAACCTAAGGCAGAAAAATCAGCCTAGCAGTTCTGAGTCTTTACACATGATGTCTCGTGTAGTATTCCATGTTTAGCCAAAAATAACTTAAATGTTGTAGTCATGTACTCACCACCATCACCACTTTGAAATTATTTAATTGTTCGACAAAACTGATTTTCCACAAATGCTTTAAATTCAATAAAATATTTAAAGATATCAGATTTGTGAATGAGCAAATATAGCCAAGAAAAACGAGAATAATCATCAATAAAATTGACATAATAACGAAAACCAGTGTTGGACGAAATAGAGGTTGTCCATACATCAGAATGAATCAAGTCTAATGAAAAACTAGAGTAGCATGTAGATGAAGAAAACGGTAACTGTTTATATTTATCGAATTCACATGTTTCATCAAAATCTAAACAATTAGAGCCTGCGATGGACAATTTATTAAGTTGAACTAGACGACTAACTATTGGAGCAACAAAGTAACTTAATCTTTCATTCCAATTATTAAAAGACGTCTTGACACCAACCATACCCGTCAATGCGCATTTAAGATTTGAAGTGTTTGATAGATCCATTGGATATAGCCCATTGATACTAGGCCCCTACAGGAGCATCCTCCCCGTTTTGTTGTCCTTCACTTGGTAACCATATTTAGTCAAGACAAAGAAGCAATTGTTATCCCAACAGAAGTTATAAACCGAAAGCAATTTGGCAAATGCATTTGGACAATGAAGAACATTTGAAAGGACATGGGAACCAGGCGGGGTTGGATAAGTTTATGAACCAGTGTGCTGAATTTTTAAAGACTCTCCATTACCTATAGCAACCTCATTCCTTCCAGTGTAATGTTCCTGCAATGAGAGAGTAGCCAAATCATTAGTAAAATAATTATTAACCTCTGAATCAGCGAACCATAACCCATTATCAAGAGCGGCATTGGAGTGAGCAGCCATGACCATGAGTTCAGAAGGAAGATGTCGGCCTTGGAATGTATAATCCATATGATTGAAGCACTAATCTAGCGCATTATGACTATCGCCTCCACAATTTGGCATGCATATGGATTGGCTGGACTTGGATCAACGTTGAATTGAGTGTGCTTGATTCGGCTTGGGCCTCCAATTGACTGCGGAGGATGATGAAACTGATTTAGGCCTCCAATCTCGTCATTATTTCCCGGCCCAGTACTTGTGCAGCCGCCAGGTGACGATCCAGACATTCCAGCAGATCTAGCGGGTCTTATCCCCCAGAGATAAGGATCGTTCTACCCCGAAAAATTAGTATGACGATGGAAATCTGTTGGGTTCGATGGAAAATAACTGCCACTGCCAGATAGAAACCGTCCACTGCCAAAATTTCATCCACTGTATCGACCTCCACGGTATGGTCCGCGATATGGCACGGTGGAGCGTGGTTTGCCAAATTCAATTGAGTCGTTTGATGACCAGAGGGCAACAGCATCAGATTCTAGTGCTGCAGGAGCGACGATGAGTGACTCGTAGGTTAGCGATTCCCCCTCGAAATCTTCCATAGAGAGATTGGAAAGTCTCCAGGCGAAAGAGATACGGGGTATGAACATTTGAAAGGCAGATGATAGTCCGTCAACAATATAATCTATTAGCTCATCATCTGTGATATTCTGTCCGACAGCAGACAATTCAGCATGGAGCATTTTTGTTGATTGAAGGAACGCTGTGCAGGACTGGCTTCCCTGCTTGAGATTTTGAAGTCTTCTCTTCAAATTCAAGACTCTTGAGGCATTTTTAGGGGAAAATCTGCGAGACAATTTGTCACATACAATGAATGCACTCATCAATCCATAAGTTTCGAGGAAAACTTCAGCTTATAGTGATCCATTGATCAGAGCAAGGACGAACTGACCTTTTCTGCACCATTCGTTAAACTTTAGATTGACGGGATCTGGGGAAATATTCTGCACATCCTTTGATTCTAGTGGTAGTTGTAGAGTTGCGGGTGGACATAGCAAGGTACCGTCGGCAATTGACATGAGGTCATAACTCCTCAAAACTGGGACAATTTGTAATATCCAGGACAAGTAATTGTTCGAATCCAATTTGATTGAGAGGATTTGGGATAGATTTGGGTAAGAAATTGTTGTGGAGTGAGTTGCTGCCATTCTTGAAGTAATTTGTTGTTCCGGGTTTTTTTTCTTCAGTATATAATCTGTTGAAGACAACGACTAGACGAGGAACAAATACGATTGATTACACTTCAATCGTAATATCAGGCAAGGGTTGATTGCTTACACTACAATCAAGTTCAAGAAAATCAAATCTCAAAATCAGACACTTAATTAAAGATTGATGTACTGCGTGAGCAAAGTTGCTCTGATGCCATGAAAGAACAGAAGAATTATATAAGCGTATGAATGAATTGAAGTTAGAGATCTTACTGATTCTCTCCTCGTATGCTTCATTATATAGACGTGTCTATTAAGAGTTTTACATGTGCAATGATTCTCTTACTATATACAACAAATCTAAGATATCTATACTAAGTAACTTTGACCAAATCACAAAGGATTCTGATCAATCCGTTTGATCTCGTTAACACCATCTATTGTGATAGAAGATCTTCAGACTGATGGTGAAGCATGGGAAACTGCCCGACGCCACAAACCTTCAGCAATGAGCAGAGGGACTAAGAAACTGTCCCCCTTTATTGAAAGAATCCGTGTGAGTACTGCTTATCTATATATCTCAAACTTTCCAACTGCGTGGTCTACGAAATAACTCTGGAACTTTTTTGAGCAGTATGGTCCGCTTCGCGATGTCCCTTCCCAGCATGACCTATCATGGAAAAAGGTATGGTTTCATCAGGTTTGACAAAAACACTATCCTGCAGGACCTCATCAACAAACTAAATGGAATTAGAGTGGGAACCTGCAAACTATAGGTGAGCTTGGCCCTGAAACCAGGATAACGCCCACGTCTATCAACGCCTACATCTTCCATCCCAATTCTGACTAAACAGAGCCAAGGGAATGATGTGCAGCAAGTTGATGACATGATGTGGATGGCTGGAGAAATGGTAAAAGACACAATTCACTACACTCCTTGCCCTCAAAAAGTAGCCTGGCTGGAAAAGTGCTTGGCGGGATCTCCAGCTCCCACAATTGATGTCAACACTCTGGACAAAATTCTCAATGAACGAGATTATCCAGGAGCTAAAGCGGTACGCATGGAAGGTGGTGAGATTCTATTGAAAATAGCTAACCCGGAGGATATGGTTAGGTTATTGACGGATGAGGTAACTGTTCAACTATTACGTCTGTACAATCTCCAGCCTTGGAAGCTATTGAACGATAAGCTGGTTCATCCGGTATGGTTGAGAATCCGAGAAACACCTCTTCATTGTTGGTGTGATGATTTCTTCAAGGAAGCAGCTGCACATTTCGACGTTGTGGTAAAGATAGATGAGCAGACAGTGAATTTGATGGTAATGCAGTATGCAAGGATCCTAGTTCTAGCAACAAACAACAATCCTATTTACACGAGCATCAAAGTGGACACTGGGGGAGAGAACTTTAGCATAATACTCGAGGAAGAAATAAAAGAAAGATCATAGCATAAGCGACGAGCAATATCAGCATCTAATCACAGTATGATGCAAGTACAGAATAATAGCATAGAATGGCCTTAATTGGTGCGCCCTTCTACTAATTTTCCGGTATTGGCACAAGATATAGAAATGATTTTAACAAGCAATGCTGTGAGGAATACTGTCTCCAACAATCAGATAAAAACTGAAGAAACTCGCGAAAAGCACATAAAGATGGAAGTTGATTCAGACAAACAAACTGAGGAACATGAGATAGAGGCAAATGACAACTTTGAAGGAGGGGAAGACTTCAACAGAAATGAAATTGCTCAAAATTTTGAACAAGAAGACGAAGTCTTACCTGGAAAGCACCAGAATCCGGCATCGAAATCCAGCTACTGCCCATCGGAGAAATTAGGTGAAGCTTCATTAATTCCCACCTTGAACTCAAAAATCGAACTCCACCTCTCCCAAGAGAGTCAACCAGAAGTGAATGAGAATGTGCCTCAATTGAAGCGCTTCTCCACGGAATCCACAACTGCCATCAATATCCATGAAGGAAAGAGTCTGGAAATCCGGATTCAAGAAGTTGAGAAACCCGAGAGGACGCAAGGAGGATTGGGATTTGAAGAAGAATTAAGGGAGTTACGACCAGCTGAATCCCTATGAAGGCTGGGAATGCGCAACGATTAAAGGAAAGGAGAAGAGGACCCTTATGTGTTCAACGCAACAGAAGTGATGGGTGGGTCGTTGGAGAAGAGGATGATTGGACTCCACAAAAGATGCGGATATGGGCCAGACAGGTGCAGCCAGTGAATCTAAAGATAGAAGAAGAGGCCCATCAAACAAAAGCCCACTCCCATCCGGACCAATGACACAAACGAAGCATATCAAGCTAAAATAGTTCGGAAAATAAAAGAACAGGAGGCCCGTGAAGCCAGACTGGAGAAATTGAGATGACAAAAAGCCCAGCTGCAACAGCAAAAACTTCAAGAGATCGAGAGAACAAGACTGATAGATCAGGAAAAAATATTGGAGGAAGTCCGCGAGCAAATGTTAGCTGATAAATCGTTGGAGGATCCCAAAAAAGCAAAGCATTTCGAGAGACCCCATCAAGCTATGCTATCCTCGCATATACCTGCGCTTGTAGCATTAGAAAAGGAATTGGATGATTGAGTTCAAGTGAGATCGTGATGCGGGGCATGACCCAACAAAGTGCGATGTATACTGTAAAAAAATTTCAGAAATAAAAATCTTACCTACCAAAAAAAACATTCGGGCAGAGATATGATGACTAACTAGGAGTAATGGAAATGAAGTCAAGATTGTCGTTTTAATCAGCCCAACGTTGAGAAATAAAGGCAACAATAGTTTGACTCAAAATTAATGCTTTTATCATCAAATAAGTATTTATATGGACAACTACTAAGAGGATCAAGCCCACTAGAACTCAAATATTGGATCACTAGTCACTACAATCATGGAAAAAATATTAAGGTTTCATTTACTCGTTTGATAAAGTTTGATTATGATCGTTTTCATTTACTGCGTTTGGTAGAGTTTGATTATGGTCGTTTTTGCAGTTCATAACGAGCGTAATCAAACTTCGAAACTTATTTACTGTGTTTTTGATTAGGTGCGTTACGGACGGTCAAACATTTCAAATCTCTGCTTTTTCCACCTAATATTGATTGGAAGCATTAAACGAATCCCTTGAAACACGTGTGATTTGGAGACTTATGAATTGTGGGAATTGGCGATAGACGTAAACACCCTCGGTCCGCATACAAAACACCTCTTAAATCCCCAAATCACAACACCATGAAAAACCCTAGTTGCATTTCGTCCGAAAAAATCACAACACCGTGAAGAACCCTAATTGCATTTCGTCCGATAAAAGTACAACACCGTGAAGAACCCTAGTCGCATTTCGCGAAGAACCCAGGTGAATCCAACCTTTTTCTCAACGATTTCAAGGTAATTTCATTGTAAATCTAACAATGAACCCTAGTCGCTTGACGTTTTGCTTGAATTTTTGCTCACACTTTCGTACGCATGAACCGTGAAGAATGCTGGTCGTTTATTATGACGAAGTTTTATCTTAACTTACATTCGCTTTCTGGAACAAATTTAGTTTGTCCTTATGAACAAATTTTGTTTCGGCGTATGAAGAAATTTTGTTTGTGCTTATGTATGGATTCAATTGAACATGCAGATGAAAAGGGGAAATTATAGAACACCACGAACAGCAAAGGGAAAATCTCATCAACCTATAGAAGCACAGATTCAATCCCCAGGCAAAATAACACCAATGGACATAAGTCAGAGTTCACCTTCAAAAGTTAGAGTAGATTCTCCTTTTGTGCTGGGACGACGCACCAAATTTACTGCTGAAACAGTGGCGGACCCTTTAGCCATAAGGGCTGAGTACGCGGCTGCTCACTCTGCGGAGGAGGATGACGAGCAGTAAGGTGAAAGTCCTACAAAATCCCCTAGACGAAAAATTACAAGCGCAAATGAGGATGGAGGTAGTGGTGGCATCAAGGAAAGGGAATGAAAGAAAGTGTGGCTACAATCCGAAGAGCAAGCATTGATCGATGCAGCAAAAGAACTCATGCAAGAAGGAATGCGAAGCCAAGGAGGGTTCAAACTCGGATTCCTTGCTACATGTGCTAAAAGGATTGCAATGAATGTAAGAGGGAGCATTATTCATATTGTGCCACACTTGAAATCCAAACTTCACGTGTGGAAAAGATGTATGATCTTCTCTTCGATTTCATGTGCATGAGCGGGTGTCTATGGACCCGATAACTCATCTGTTGGTAGTTGAAGATAAATCGACCTGGGCTAGTATAGTGAGGGTAAGATCATCACGTTGTGTTTTGATTAGTTGTTTTTTTGCATATATGACTAATGATGGATATTATATTGCGCTTGTATGAAAAGTCGGACTACAAATTGCTGTGGGGAAAACTATTTCCCCATTATGAAGTTTGATGTGAGATATTCGGGAAGGATAGGGCAACTAGTGGATCAGCATGAGATGGTGGCGACATTGGTAAGACTGAAGGTTCAAAAATCGTAGACGAGAAGGAGGCCATTGGAGGGAGCTCGGGTGATGGGGTGTCTGAAGCTGTTCCTAGACCTCGTGGGAGGAAAGGAAAACGATCAATGCTCGCACCGGATGAAAAATCTCGTTGTTACTCAGATATCATGACTTATATCTCTCCACCCTCCATGCTCCCTCTGCCCCACCAATAGATATTGCCCGATGTTTGATGAATGAATAAAGGTCATACACTCAGTTTAATGTATGGACGAAGACAACAATTGTTTTTCACCAATTGGATAACGTGTTTACCCGACAAATGTGGGAGATACATGAGGATGACATACACGAGGAGTGACTCACTTATCTGGTTGACAGAATCAATGATGATGTGTTGGCTAAATATCCGAAGACAAAGTGTACTCTGTAGTGTTTCTACATGTGATGACATTATTAATTTAGGTTTGATCTGCCTATGAAGAGGCTCTGATGTATGTTTGAACATGTGGTTTTTGGCTACTTTGGTTTTCGGTTGTATGTTTGAACATGTGGTTTTTGGCTATTTTAGTTTTCGGCTGATGATGAACATGTTCTTTTGAACTTGTGTTTTTGGGCGTTTGAACTTGTTAATTTGGTGTTAATCTCCTTTTGTTTGTTTACTATGTTTGATAGGGATTCAATGTTAATAGCGAACGTTTTGAAATCATATATGCATGAGGGATATTTCGGTCATTCAACCATCATTTAACTGTCATATCCCACGTAATCAATTTCAAAGTAAACACGCGAAAACCTAACTAACTCAATCAAAATCAAACATCGAAATGTGTTTATTACATTTGATGTTGATAACGGAATGTTCGAAATCAAAATCAAACCTTGGTCTATAAGTCTGCAGTAAACGGAATCTAAGGGATTGGTCCTCACTTAATTAATTCACTTTCTTTAACTTATTCTCTCAACATCATATCCCCTCAACAGAGCGGATTCGTAAAAGGGAGGGTTATAACTGCTAACATTCTGCTCGCTCAGGAAATGATGCACACGCTAGATAAAAAATAGGATTTAACCTAGGAATAAAATTAGATATGGCTAAAGCATTCGATAGGGTCTCTTGGTTGTTTCTAATTAAAGTATTGCGAGCTTTTGATTTCACTGAAAACTTCATAGATATGATATGACGTATTATTGCTTTTTGCTTTTTCTGTTGTCATTAGAGGACAGGTTCATGGCTATTTTAGTTCCTCAAGAGGGTTAAGACAATGAGATCCCTTATCTCCTGCTTTATTTGTCATTGCTGCAGAGGTTCTATATAGAAATTTAAACTATTTGATGAATCAACACCCACATTGCACATACAAAACATCTCGTGCATGCCTTGTTGTGTCTCACCTTGCGTTTGCAGATGATGTAATAATATTTACAAGAGGCACAAAGCCTGCGCTGAGAGCTGTTCTTGGAGTACTGAAGGACTACAAATCTTGTACAAGACAACTCATAAATGTATCAAAAACCACCTATATCTTATCCTCCAAAGCATCGGATCACAGAGCTCAAATGATCTCAATAGAAATAAGTTTTGGCAGAAGCTCTCTAGCTGTTTCATATCTCGGGTCCCATTGTACACCGGACAAAAGACTACATAACTCTTCTTACCACTAATCACAAAAGTCCAAGCCAGACTTGAGGGGTGGAAAGCGAACTACCTGACCAATGCTGGAAAACTTATCCTACTAAGGCATGTGCTCTCGAGTTTGCCAATCTACACATTTATGGCGTTACAACCTCTTGCTTCATTCTTAACAAACTAGAGAGCCTTATGGCAGACTTTTTATAGGGCTGGGAGGACGGCAGAAAGAAACATCACTGGAGAAAAAGGAAAGGAATATGTCTGCCTACTGACGAGGGTGGACTAGATATAAGGAGACTAAAGTACAGCATCACAGCTTTTAGCATGAAACTTTAGTGGACTTTTCGGGAATAATCTTCATCATGTGCTGAATTTATAAGAAAGAAGTATTGTTTGAGGAGACTTCCTGCAACTGTTTCACTTATACAGCAACCATCGCACACATGGAGAAGAATGCTCTTGATTAGGGACGTTATGATAGCCAATACACGATGGAAAATAGGAGATAGGGAAGTGAGCTTATGGTGTGATAAGTGGATAGGTGGCAACATTGATAACTTACACAGTCCCTACACTTACTGAAATGCAAGTTAAGGACACTTATGGAGGAGAAAGCTGGAATGATGAATTACTTGAGGAACTCCTTCGACAGCAAAGCATTATCCTAAATGACATACTGCAAATGGAGACCGTGACAGGAAAGGATAACCAAATATGGGAACTAAACTCAAACACGGATTTCACGAGTAACTCTGCCTGGAACCTCATTCGCACAAGGGGTCAATACAGCCAGCAATTAGATAGAATCTGGGATGCTTATTACCAGGGAAAATTAGTTTCAATATGTGGCCAATTCTGCACGATATTTGCGCAGTGGATACTGATCTACAAAAGAAGGGAATTCTTCTTACATCTATGTGTAGTTGTTGCACTTCTTTGCCTCAGTTGGAATCTACAATACACCTCTTTCTGAAGAGCGAACTGGCTACTACACTCTGGACATATTTCCACAACAACCTTGGTATTCCAATCAACTCAACAGATATAAGGAGTAGGCTAAGGAGCTGGCAATGGTCAAAGGGAACTAAACTCATGGTCTTAATCTATAAGCTGATCCCACCAGTGATCTGCTGGATTATCTGTAAAATTAGGTGCCTACATCACTATGAAGGATCTCAGATCACTCATTGTGAAGTAATAAACATGACAAAGCACTCACTACAAGATATTCTGCAGAAAGCAAGTTTTCAACATCCATTAGCTGACAAGGGAGCGGACGCTGTCACAGTCATTGGATTGTTGGACACAGGATGACTGATAATCATCAAAGGTAATTTGTCTAGGATGCATTTAGATCTTATTCTAACTCTCATTTTGGTGGTTCTGCAGTTTTTGAAGAAAACCCAGAAGCTAAGGGAGGTCTGGATAGTGCTAGCAATGTACCCGAGGAAAGGAACACAGCCAAGCTACTATGGTTCAAAGGATCTGGAGTACGGAAAGAAGATTATGGAGGCTACAGAGTAATCAGCAACACAAATTATTACACGGAACAAGCTAATGGGGCACACGGTCATGAAGAAAGCACAGAAAGGTTACATCAAGCAACATACTGCTGTCACCAGCAGTAGCCATGATCGGGAAACTTTCAAGTTACTAATTTGGAGTAATTTGTGGTTTAATAGTGAAGGCACACATGGGGTTTAGGGGAATATACATGAGTAGGCATGCACGCACACTTCATGTAAAAAGAGCCAAGCCGAGTGTTGTACTCTTCCCTTTTACGGATTTCCCTCTTTTCCCAAAGGTTTGCCGTAAAAGGTTAGAAAGAGGCAGGACGGTTTATCCTCTTCACTTAGTGATTAAGATGGGTAGGAGGTACCCGCGTATAATTCGAGTCTGGGTTTTTACGTTGGTTTTTTATTTTAGGTTCGTTAATGAGTAGAACATTACTAGATTTTTGGTTGAAGCTTTTTCGTATTTGGTAGGATCTAGCGGGTGCAAAACCATGTAATTTCTATAATCGTTATCAATAAATGTATTCCTTTCGGGGTAAAAAAATTCTCCTGTTTTTATTACTTTTTTATAAGCACCTATTTAGGGCTTATTTCATGCATTAATTTATATCATTTCATTCCCTAAACACTATGATTATGGCTCAAATCATGTTCATTTCGACTAGATTAGAGAAGCACAT
>JAOYMZ010082496.1:0-11355 GCA_025802335.1 Pinguicula primuliflora
AGAATACATTGACTTCCAAAGCATACATTTGTACAAATTTTGAGAAGTGGAATACAAATTATTTACTTACAAAAAAAAGAGCAAACTGGGCTGAAATCGAGATAAAATAGTAAGTAAAAGCACAGTTTTCCGAGATCTGCACTTGGGCCCCCAATTTTTTGATATTTTCACTTGGACCTCGCACTAGATTTCCTAGATTCACACTTGGGCCCCAATTTTTCGAAAATTATAGTTTTACCCGACAACATTAAAAGGAAGTAAAATCCTATTGGGAGCGGGGGGAAAAGATAGACGAATAGGGAAAAATCCTTCCCAAAAGGGGGGAAATTCCTCATTGGGGGAGGCGGCTGATTTTGGGAAAAAGAAGGTGACGGCGAGAGAAAAAATAGAAGAGGAAAGAAGAGAAGAAAGGAGGAGGAGAGAAGAAGAGAAGAAAGGAGGAGCAGAGAAGAAGAGAAGAAGAGAAGAAGAGAAGAAGAGAAGAAGAGAAGAAGAGAAGAAGAGAAGAAAGGAGGTCAGCCACAAAATCTCGTAGAACAATAGACAAGGGAGAATTCCGATTTTGTTTTTGCACTTCTTTTATTTCGTTCTTAGGGTGTTGGCAGGGGCGGATCCAGGATTTCAAAGCTGGGGGTGCTCACTGAAAAGTTACAAAAAAATTGAGCAAGCATAAAGTATACAAATAATATGTACAAATATATCTAATTTAATTATTACATGTACGTGATATATAATATTTTCTGGGTAATTACCGAAAATCTTTCACTCACCATTTTTTGAAACATTTGCAAAATATTTTCATTATCCATACTTAAAATCTCTCTCAATATAGCACACCACTATCCGTCAAGAAATTCATCCATCATCTTGTTCCGAAAATAAATTTTAATTAACCTTATCGCCAAGATAAATCTCTCAACTGCAGCTGTGCCGATTGACACTCAAGAAAGACGATAAACAAACGATTGGTTTATGCCAAATATAAATACAAATTTCCGCGACAATGCCACTAAAGCTAAAATTTAAAGATGCATTCTAAAATTTTCATATCGTGATCATTTCAGAACTAATTATAGACTTTGGTTTGGATGATTTTAATGTACAAAAAATAATATAAATATATTTTTAAGTTCCAAAAACTTAAGCATGAATATAAACGGTATCTTTTGACCTCCGAAATTAAAATTTTGGACCGTGTTCGAGAATTACCTCAAAATGATAATTTCGAAACCGGTCTTATATTTTAATTTGTTCTAATGATGTTGCATATTTTTTTTTACTATGGTATTGTATAAGTGAGAACATGAAGAATGACAATGATGTTCTTCAAGGATGATTGTTTGTTTATATAATATTTTTTTGTAGTATTTAATATAAGATTATCATTTTGTCATATAATCATTTTGAGACATGTCATTAGTAAGAGTTGCTTTTTTCCCCAACTCTGATCGAGTATCTAGAATGGAGTGTTGTATGCAAGTTACAAGGATTGGTTTTTGTAGTTTATTATGATGCTAGGTGTTGATTAGTAAAAAAAAGTGTTGATTAGTAATGATAAATTATTGGTAAATTAGGAGTACAGCACTGAAGACTCGTACAAGGTTATCGAGGAACATGAGAAGCAGGAGAAAAAAAAAGTGAGAACAGGAGAAAGAAAACGAATAAGAAGAGAAGATGAGGAGAAGGAGATTTAAGGAAAAGTAAGGAAGAGTGGGAAATATCCCACACCGGTTGAGATATTAAATGGGTGGGTTGGTGGAGTCTATAAAAATAAATTTTGCACTACCGAATAGACACAATAAAAAATAAATTAATAACAAAAGTTGAATGGTAAATTTTTTTAAAATTTAAGACGGACCTTGAGTTATAGCTCGGGCGCTAAGCCTGCAGCTTCATTTTGAACCTGCGGCATAGAATTATTTTTTCATAAAAATTGATTTGAATATTGAATTCTCTATTCTAGTTTTTATGAATTTTTGCATAATTGAAAAATCGTACATTCTCTACTCTAGTTTTTGAGATTGATGCAAATGTTTTGTTAATTTTGAGTATAATCTATATGGTATATTCTTAATTGTATGGATGAATGTGGTTGTTTCATTCTTAATTTCTGTGTTTGATGCCGTCTTAATATCTTTATAGATGAGGAGTTTAGTGTGTTCTTTTACTATTTCTTGGTTTTTGCCCCTGTTTTTTATTCGGTTCTAATTTTTCATTTTCTTTTTACAGGTTTATGTACGGTAGGAGATCTCAACACCCAAGGTTAACCCCTGTCTTGGATAACATTAATTGGTTGAGAAGGATCTCCAATAAACTAGAGCCGATGCAAGCAAACTCGATGGAAAATTCCAATCAGATCGTCGATCCCCTAGCTGAGGAGGTTCGGGATGAAGACTCAGCACTCAATGGTAATTAACACCGACGAGCAGCAACACATGTTGGCCAGTGGAGATGGCCAGGGCAACACCAGGAATATCAAGAGCTACCTCAGAGAAGGCTCACTCGTGCATACATCGCCCTGAGATTGCCAACACCTCCTGCATCGTTCTTGATTAGGCTACCAGGGCCTATGAGCTTAAACATCACCTCATGCAGACTCTTCTTAATTTCCATGGGCTATCCCATGAAGATCCTTTATCTTTATGCTTGATTTTTTTAATACTATCTCTACTTTTTCTCTTGCAGGACTTACAGAGGACATGATACGCATGAGAGTGTTCCCTTACACCCTCAAGGATAGAGCAAAGAGCTGGTTTATGACCCTACAAGAAGCATCTCTGCATACTTGGGACGATGTCTATGAGGAGTTCATCGACAAATACTACTCCCCCAGCAAGACGGATCTTCGGAGGAGGATCTCAACATTTGAACAAGCCGAGGATGAAGATTTCCATAAAGTTTGGGGAAGGTTTAAGTCACTTCTACACTCATGTCTCGTCATTATTATGATCTTTATCTTTTGAATCAATTTTTTTACGAAGGACTAACCTTAAACTCCCAGAACTTAGTAGATAATGTAGCTAGGGGTTCATTTTTGGACTACCCACCCGAAGATGTGCGAGACATATATGAGTTTGTGACCTGAAATTCGCAGCAGAAGAGTATCCGAAGATGAGGTTGTTCAAATGTTGAGATCCTACTTAGATTCCCAGCATCCACCACTGCAAGTGGAGACAACCCCATTTCTTTTTTTCATCTGCAACAAGGTGAGTTATGACGTGGTGTAATTACTATGGTTGGTTTGAATTGAAGCATGTGGGGGTATAACACTCAGATTCAACAATTAAAGTACCATATGGGCAAGATGAAGGCTCAGACATTTGGAAACTCGGGATGGGCAAAATGAGATAGTAGAAAAGACAATTAAAGTTGCACTCAGTGCATGAACATGAGAAGGAAAATGAGTTGGCCCCAAATCAAGTTTCACGGGTAAGAGTGGGAGGAAGAGACAAGGCAAACAATGATGCTAGACTGAGCGATCAGGATTGAAGTAACATACCTACACATCAAAACCATGTATATGACTCGTAAAGATTATCGATGTGGGACTAACCCGAATAGTTACAAATATTCTAAAATAGAAACTTTTACCTACAAAAAAATCACTATGAGTGCGTTCGGTAGCAGGATAATTTGGGAACAAATTCATGATTTTGAGAATAATCCACTTTAATCACATGTTCGGTGTCCAACATAATTTTTCCGAGATTGAATCCTACGATCCGCCTCTAATTCTGCATTATGCGGGATTACTCAAATCCCTCCAAAATGAGCTGATTATACAATACCACTTAAAAATTACTTGTTACCATTTGATTTTTTAACATAATTATACAATTCTACCATCCATAAAAAACCAGTAAAACTTCTAACGTTATGTTCTTCAATCGGTAAATCTCCTCCGGCAAAGGTCTCTCTCCTGCCGGTGAATTCACCGCTGACATCAACGAGGCATCCCCTCTTAATCCGATCAAAATTCACAAAACCATGTTTACGGTAACATATTCTGAGGGATTTGAAATTGCAACTTTGGTGTTTCCAAGCAGCTCTATAATTTTGTAATAAGAGGATAAATAATTCTGTCGCACGGATGCAGTTCTATATAAATGACAATCTTTTGAGAAACTTTATTGTTTTCGTTTCTTTTATCAGGTACAGATTCATCACAGACAACATAACACAACAAGGATACTTGCTAAAATCTGCACTCTTAAAATAATAGTTTAATGACCGAATGGCCACCCGCCGGCCCAGTTTATATAAAATTTATCAAAATTTTACAAATATTCTAAAATATGAACTTTTACCTCTAAAAATCACCATACGGGCTACCGAAATAATTCTATCCTATGTGTCGAAAATGTTTATATCGAATTCTCAATCAATTTCATCAAAAGATCCGTTCGAAACAACTTCATAACCCATGCAAAATAATTTCAACAATCAAAATATTTTAATACATATTTTTTTGATAAGCAATTTTCTTTATTTTCATTCAAGTAAAAAAGACTTTACAATATTTACAATCTAGTCCCTGTCTCTATTTTGCCTCTTTTAGGAAAATAAAAACAACGATCATTTCAAATCCTTTCTTCCCTTTTGTTTCAAGTTGTCGGATCAAGGTTCCATTTTGTGATCATTTCCTTGCTTTTTGGCGGTTTTTCCTTGAATTTCGCCTCCATACCCAGGTAATGTCCTTGATTTTCTGTAGTATTTCTTGAGACTGGTTTTTTGCTCTTAAAATGGTGTCGGTTTCTCGCTTTCCATATTTCCCAAACGGTGCCGATCCAGAATGTTTTCCATGTTTCCATGCTCCAATTCGTTTGTTTGATGCTGGTGAATTCCTCCAATGTTGGTGCTGCTGCTCCTGATTGAAAATTCAACCAAATTTTGACTTGACTCCATACTGCCTTCGTTGTATCGCACTGGTAGAACAGATGAGTTTCTGATTCCTCATTGCCTTCCTCTTTGCATAGATGACATGTTATTGTCTGATTTGGATGAATGATGCCTCTTTTCTTCAGGTTTTCTTGTGTGGGCAGGCTGTCCTGTGTCTTCCCCCAAGTGAAGATTCGAACAGCAGCAGGTACTTTCTTGCTTCGTATTTTTTTCAATCTTGTGAGTTCTTCTTGTGTCCAGTATGCTTCATTCCTGAATTTTACGATCCATTGGTAGCATGTTTTGACTGTGAATTCTTGATTTTGATTTACTTGTTGAAACCACCTGTCCTGTTGATCTGCATTTATGGAAACGTTTGATAGCAGTTCATGTTGCTTCGTGCTTGTGACTCTTCTATTCCATTAAGTTGTCTCTTCCATTAAGTGACCAACACCAAGTTCCTTCATTCCAGTTTCCCATTTGAGAGATTGTGGCTTCTTTGATTCTGGTTTTTCTATATAATCTTGGATAGATTGTTGACAGCTTTTGCTCTCCAACCCATTCTTCTTCATATCATTACCTCTTCCTGCATTCAGTTTCTAGAGTGATTCAAGGTTTTATTTAAATCTTGCCACCATCTTGACGCTTTCTTCAAAGTTGTATGAGGCCTAGTACTTGCTTTTTGCTGTGAAGTTGTTTGCTGAAGGTCCCTGATGTTTCCTATCTTGAGTTGTCCTCTTATGCCATATGTTGATCTTAAGACTTTTTTCCATAGGTGATCTTCTTCTTTTGTTATTCTGTTGATCCATTTCGCCAACATTGCTTCATTGAATGCCTCCAGATTTTGAACTCCCAGTCCTCCATTTTATGTTGGTTGAGTGATTTTCTTCCAGCTGATCCAATGTGTTTTTCTTGTGTCTCTACTCTCATTCCAAAAGAATTTACTTTGGATTCTCCAAGGGTTTTTATAATAGTCCTATGAGCTCTATAAATTGAGAAATAGTAACATGGCAAGCTAGAAAGCACAGAGTTAATAAACATCAATCTACCACTTATCGATAATGTTGAATTTTCCCAATTATCATACCTTTTCTTGAAGTTTTCCAGAACTGGTTTCCACATCCTGATCCTTCTCGGGTTGTCTTCGATTAGTAACCCTAAGTACACAATTGGTAATCTGTTTATAGGGCACTTCATGTAACCAGCCATTTGCTCCAAGGTTATTTCATCCATGTTTAATCCATAGATTGCACTCTTTTAAAAGTTGATTTTCAATCAGGAGGCTAGCTCAAAATTTCTGAGAACGGCCTTTATGCACCTAATGTTTTTCCAGTTTCCTTCATCAAAGAACATGGTATCATCTGCAAATTGTAGATGTGATATCTGTACTTTATCTTTCCCCACTTGCACAGGGTCATACATTTTTGTTTGCACAGCTTTCTCCATCAATAGAGATAGACCCTCCACTACTAACAGAAACAGAAATGGTGAGATAGGGTCACCCTGTCTGATTCCTCTACTGTGATGGAATTGATCAGTGGGGCTTCCATTGATTAGTACTGATGATGAGGCTGAACTTAAGCACGCTCTGATCCAATCTCTGAACTCCTTAGGAATTCCCACTTTCCTTGCCATTTCATTAAGAAAATTCAAGTTTAACATGTCGTATGTTTTTTCAAAGTCTATCTTCAGTATCACTGTTGGCTTTCTGCTCCTTTTTACCTCAGCAATAACTTCATTCGCAATGATTATGCCATCTGCAATTTGTCTGCCTTTTAGATAAGTTGTCTGTGTGGGGGCTATGACATCTTTCAGTGCTTCACTCAATCTGGCAGCCAGTACTTTTGAAATTATTTTGTACATGGCTCCTACCAGTGTGATAGGCCTGTAGTCACATATCTGCAGAGGTGTTTCCTTTTTTGCAAACAAAACAATATGAGCAGCATTGCCCTCTCTTGTCACAGTTTTCTTCTTGTGAAACTCATCCAACATCTTGCAAATATCCTTTTCAATAATGATTTCAAGCTGTTGTATGAAAAAGAAGTTCATTCCATCCGGACCTGGACTTTTGTTGCCATCACATTCATGTATTGCTCCTTTGATCTCTTCCATAGTGAACTGTTTGATCAGGTTTGCTTTCATTTCCAGATTGATTTGTTCGGCCTGTAATCCTTGCATGTTGGGTGTGTTGTGAAATGTTTCTGTGAATCTTTCCTCAAAATGTGTTTTGAAGTTTTCTTTCACCTCTATCACCTCACTGATCCACCTTCCTTCTTTCCATATTCCAGTGATCTCATTTCTACTCCTGTTGGTTCTTATTCTCCTGTGAAAGAAAGCAGTATTTGCATCTCCTTGCTGGAACCATTTATCTCTTGATTTTTGCTTTAGGTTTTCCTCTTCTTGTTTTTTCAGATCTGATATTTCTGCATTCAATCCTTTCAAAAACTCCTCATCTGGTCTCCAACCCTCAGTCAGTTCCACTTGGACTGTGATTTCCTCTCTCATCTTTTCCAACTGTTGTAGCTTATTTTTTGCCCTGTCTTGATTTTTTGCATTCCATTGCTTGATGTCATTTTTTAGCCATTTCATTTTTTCTTTGACTATATAACCTGTTGTTCCCACTATCCCTTCTCTTTGCCAACTCTCAGATACAATTTTGGTGTACTCCTAATCTTTTAGCCAACTATTCAGCACTTTGATAGGTTTTGGCCCCCAATTTGTGTTATCCTTCATTAGCTTGACAGGTATGTGATCTGACTCCTCCTTATCCAGGCCCATTTGTGTCCATTTATGTTCTCCCTGTAACCATTTTTCATTAGGAAGAAACCTGTCTAACCTGCTCATTGCTTTTAACGAGGATACATGCCAAGTGTATCTTCTTCTGACCATTGGCAAGTCACATAGTTCCATCTTATCCACGAATTTCTTGAAGGCTTTTATTTCTCTGTCATGATTTTGAGTGTTGGTTCCTTTTCTCTCATCTCTGGTCAATATAGCATTGAAATCTCCTATGACTATCCATTTGTGGCTCTCTTTTCCTTCATGGAATTTAAGAATTTCATCCCATTGTTCTTCTTTTGCTTCTAATTCCATTGGACCATATATATTAACCAGATGGCATGTGGTTTGATCTCCCTCTATTTTTCCTGTGACTGCCAGCACTCCTTCACTGTTCCAAATTCCTTCCTTCTTGAATTTCGTTTTATCCCAAATGCACAGTAACCCTCCAGAGTATCCTGTTGAGACATTGTATACCCAGTCGAAGTTATTTATATGCCACACTTCTTTAATGAACATCTCATCTATTGCTTCTTTTTTTGTTTCTTGAAATGCTACAAACTCTGTCTTGTTTCTCCTTAACATTTCCTTTATTTTCCTTCTTCTTCCTTGTCCTCTCATGCCTCTTGCATTGTAGGTGATTAGCTGCATTTAGGAAACTGTTTTTTCTTTTTCTCCTTGGGCCTCATTGTCTGCTTTTGTGTTGCCACTTGTGCTCTGATTTTTTTCCTTCACTTGATCATTATTTTCTGCTCTTTCCATGTCTATTACTCTTTCTATTCCCTTTTCCTCACCATCTGGATACACCATGCCTAGTACACTGCCTTTTTTTATGATTTCTGTTGCCTCTTTCCTCAAATGCCTGGTGTTCGATGCTACAATGTTACTGTCTGCAAGGGAGTTATCTTTCACTACACAAGTTCCATTTTGACTTTCAGCTTCACTATTCCTTTCATGAATCACCTTTTTTTTCCTGTTTCTTTTCATGACTTTTTCCACTCTTCGACCATCTCAAAATTTTCCTGATATTGCTTTGTTGGCCTTCTTGATTTTTTCGTGTTGGATTTTTCACCTCCTTTCTTGTTGTTTTTCTTTACAGATTTTTACTTCTGTTCCTTCTTTTCTTGTCAGAAAATTGAGTTTCCTCAGATGTTTCTCCCTCCTCATCATTGTCTATATCTAGTAATGTTCTCAATTTGGTGTCTGTTTTTTTTTTGTTGAGGAGTTTTTCAGATTTCCCTTCGCAACTGCACACTTGTTGTCACTTGTTGTCATTCCTCTTATGCTGTTTTCTGTTCCATTTTCATTTTCATCTTGATTATCATTTCTTTCCTCACATTCATAACATCCATCTGTTGGCACATCCAGTTGTTTTACATTGTCCTCCTCACAGTCTGCTTTTTTTTGCACCTCCTCACTAGACTGCTTCACTTCCTCAATACTGTTTTCTTCCTGGCTTTCAATCTCATTTCCTGAACTGATCTTGTTTGATGTTTTGGATTCTGATTTTTGTTTTTTCCAGAATTTGTTTGTGCCACCTTTTTCATATGTTGATCCTCTTTGGTTTCCTTGATCACATATTCACTTTCATTCCCATCACTTTCTTCCTGATCACTGTCCTCGCTTGAATCTGAGACACTTTTTCTTTTGTTTTTTCTGTTTTGTGATTTTTTTGGGTACAGTTCTAGTAGTTCTCTAGTTGCTGATTTGTTCACGTGATCCACCATATCCCATTGCTCCTCCATATGTTCCATTTGCATTTTTTCCTTACTTTGATTTCTCTTGTCATCTTCTGGTATGTTTTGTGATTGTCTGTCAGTGGAATCATCATCAGAGCTGCTTTCCAATTCATCTTCTGTTTGCGAGGATATGTGTTTGATGTATTGATATCCTCTATTCTCAATTTCTGTTACAGTAAGTTCATACTCCCTCCCATCAATTGCTGTCCACATTTTACCCTCTACATTCTTGTGTAACTTTGTTCTGACCATCACCTTAGCAAATTCCAGTTTTTTTTAAAATTCCAGTTATTCCTTGTTCACTGTTTCAGGATAAACTTTGACCACTGTACCAATCTTTGCTGCCACTTTTTCTAATATCTCATCTGTCCAACATGAATATGGAATGCCATAAATCTTAATGGTTCACAGTCTGAACTTGTTCGAGGGCTGTTCTGTCCAATCCGTTACATTCTTAACCCATTCCAGTAACCATTCCAAATCTACCTGTAGCATTTCATCTAGTTCTTTTCCATCTTTCTCGTCAAGAAGTAATATTTTGCCATCCCCCACCTTACACACTTTTATTCCACCATAACCTCCTTTTTTTAGTTCCATTCTGAACTCCTCAGTTCCATCCGATTCTCTCCTGATTAGTACTGTGGGATTCTCTTTTATCGGTTGTGTGTACTGAACTTCTCTTTCCTTTCCTTTCCCTTTCCATCCAATTTCTTTTCTGTTTTCTCCTCCATTTTTCATGTCATCCAGTTTTTCTTTGTAGGAGTGTTGTGTTCTGTAGCTCGCGATCCTGACAGGATACCTAGGCTGAATATTTCTTGGGTCCTGGTTGTTAACTTCATTCCTGTTCACTTTCTCAAATCTGGCCACATTCGCTCTTAGTCTGAAGCTTCCAATCCAAAGATTATTCAGACGCTCGAATATTTCCTTCACAGTCTCTTTCCCCACATACGATGCAAATCCAAACTGCTGTCCTAACTTGGACTCTTTTCTTGCAATGTAGAAGTTTGTCAGTTCTCCTTGTTTGCTTAAGGCATTGTGGCAGATCCTCTAGATTCATGTCTTTGGGGAAATTCGTAACAAATAAAGTAACACAATCATCACTGTGCTTGTAATTCAGTTTACAGAGAAGGGTTCTTTACTGGGTAATGTCTTACTTGGCTGTTCTATGTTTTCTACAGGTTTTCCATTGAGAAGCTCACTTCTAATCTTATACGACCGCCTGGGATGTGCGGTCATGTTGGGGTCCATCTTAGTTGGTTGAAGGTGGAGATGGGGCTGTGTGTGCAGTGTTAGATTCGTTTCTGAAGGTTTCCCGTTAAGCCTATGGCTTCAGCAGGAGTTGAGGTTCAGAAGTCGTACCTAGTTCGCCATGCTTCATGGATGCTGGTCGTACAGTTTTTGAGCCAGTTTGGACCCTGACTGGTGGCTCACCGGCATACCTCGAGTTGCGCGCTTTCAAAAGCTTCTTCTTCCCGCTCGCGAACATTTTGTTGGTTCGATTTTACCTCATTTTAATACATATTACTTCTACATTAGCAAACTTAGTGGAGGAGGAGGACAGATATATCATATATGACACGTTCCATAAACACAAGCATGACACAGATTTTGGTTCTGTCGCCGAAATCCAAATGTAATATTGAGGAATGCTATGCCACAGGACACTTGGTGGCAAGACAGCGCAAGACAAGTGCAGACACATGATAATTTTTTTTTTTGAAATTTGGGAGCTGGATTTTGAACCCAGCTCTCCCCTCTCCCCTATCTGCGTGTGTTCCAAGCCTCAACCATCTCAGTTAGATGTGTTATTTGTAAATATAGGAACACAAATATAGTATAACCCATCCCAGACCATAAACACACAAAAAAATATTAAAAAACACAATAATCGTACGTAAAAATCTAAAACTCTATTTAAATATTATAAACCCAAGTGGAGAATATAAACCTAATGGCTAAA
>JAOYMZ010082506.1:0-11353 GCA_025802335.1 Pinguicula primuliflora
TCTTGGCATAGATAGATCTGTGTATTGGCATGTATATTATGTTGTTTGCATGTCAATAGTTTTTCAGCCATCAATTCATGTGAATCTAACAGTATGTACCATTAATTTTTGAGCAATGCTAGAGGGACAAACTGCAAACCAAAAGTTAGATCGAAATTGAGTGAAAGGACCAAAATAATGGATGAATAAGCACAAAAACATCTTTTGGGGGGTATTTATGTAAGTTTCATTGAAATTCAGTCCCATTTTCGATTGTTTGTTTGTCCATCGAGCATTTTCCTTAATTTTTTGAAGAAAGAAAGAAAAATGGTCCTGGATGCCTAAAAATTTTGACTTTGGGTTATCCAAATTAAAATCCCAAATTGATTCTTGAATTCTCTAATGAAATCATTTTTTTTGGTTAAGAATTTTGCACTTAAAATAATAGTTTTAATTTTTTAGGTGATTAAAATAGCTAAATAAAAAAAAAAATAGCTAAATCAAAATTTGTGACCCAGTTATGAATTGTAAAAAACATTTGTGACCAGTGATAGTTATGGGCTCCCTTATATATAGACATTTAAGACTGCATTTTATTGAACCTTAATTGATTGGGCTTTTCAAAATTAATGGCTCGATTCTAAGCCCAAAAGAAAACCAAATAGAAGAATTTAAAGGATTCATTTGCTCTTTGCCTGGCCCTTGTCGATCTTCATCCCTGTTATTTGCCCTCAAACCGCAGTCATTCTTCACTTGAACAGTTCACAAACTTATCTTCTTTTCTCTCCATCCTGCGGCCGCAAGAGAAGAATATACACTATGGCGGTTTTCTATGCATCTCTGGTAAGAATCAGAAATTCTGTTTATCTTCCTTTGCTTTTTCAAATTTTGATTTTCATTCCACTGTAGGGTTCGTTTTGTTGAATTTCCTTCCCTGTCTCTGTTTCAGTCGAGTATCAGCTCTATTGCTGCTCCACGAACTGTTTCAGTTTCCTCAAGGTCAGGCGCCGTTTGCTCTTTTATGTCTTCTAAGCTGCGGACATCTTCATTTTCATCGTTGTCGTCGTCGAGCTTTTTATCTGGTTCAATCGGCCTATCTTCATTGCATTTGGAAGTTCCTGTTCGTAATAGGTCTTTCTCAGTACGAGCGATGGCTGAGGTCCGCACTCTCCGTTTTTTTCTGTCTATTGATGCATTGTTTCTATTCTGTGGTAATATTGGTTTTTTTTAACTGCTTCTCAATGTTGGGGTTTGGAAATGGGCGCAGTATAAACACTGTTGGTACGCATATTGAGTTCATGTTTTTTTTTTGTGTGCTTATTCTTGTAATTTGTTGCCTTGTCTACGTAGATGGTTGTTTTCCACTCACAATTGCGTACTTTTACTGTTCGTATTTGGTATAAGAAGTAGATAATACTAACTATTAAAGAATTTTTGATTGGAAGTTTTTTTTCTTGAAATGCACTATGCATGTGTATGGAGATATTTGCTAGTCTTAAAGTCAGCTCTCGATATTTCATTTCAGACACCTACACTGCAATCAAAGGTAACAAACAAAGTTTATCTTGATATAAGCATTGGGAACCCGGTAGGAAAAGAGGTTGGAAGAGTTGTAATTGGTTTGTATGGTGATGATGTGCCCAAAACTGTAGAAAATTTCCGAGCTCTATGCACAGGTACATGTACTAGTTCACGTCCTACTTTCTAAATTGACGTTTGTTTCCATCTTCTGATTTGTATCTTACTGAACAGGAGAGAAGGGATTCGGTTACAAAGGCTCCTCGTTCCACCGTGTCATCAAGGATTTTATGATTCAGGGAGGAGATTTTGACAAAGGCAATGTAAGTTGCTAATTTGTTTAGTATATATTTTGGTGTTATCGTATGGTTTATGATCCGTGCATTATATTACATGATCAAGGCTTCTGGTATTGCCTACTGTATTTGGTATAGTTGTTTGCGCATGACAGTGTAGAGGGTATGGTAACTAGAAATGTTGTTGCGCCTTGGATCAATTATGGGTGGGGGTGATGGGCCTTGCGGTGAGAAAGAGTGTTTGTTCTTTGACCATAGTGACTTTTGGTGAATATTGGTATGAATCAAGAACAAGTGTGGAGTTCGATAAGAGAACTCATTCGATCTAATGTATAGAGAACTTGTTTTGAATATTGGAGTGCTTGAAATTGTATTAAATCCCACTTTACTTACACAGCCATTGCATAATTCTTAAATCCCAGGCTTCTGAGCAATTTTTAAAATAGAAAGCTAAAGTTGCAGATAGTCGAATAAGTAAACAGCAAACTGTTGACCCGATTGGCCTTAAACTTGGTTAGATTTAAACAGCAAACTGTTGACCCAATTGGCCTTAAACTTGGTTAGTTTTTGATCCCGCCTTGTTAGTTGTTCTACACCCAAGTCAGTCCTCTTTTTGTGCTGCTGGGGTCTCCTCCTTTCTACGCCTGTTGTTGACCACAATTCTTGTGGGATTTCCTTTGTCATCAATTTCTCTTCCTCCAGTTCCGCTGCTTGCCTATGGCCCTTGATAGATGATATCTCCTCCCTGGTTTTCAGTGCTGATGTCCTTCTGTTTCGCCTGCTGACTTTTTTTTTGTTCATAACACGTCCTTTTAAACTCCTTCATGGGCTGCATTAGAAACCAGCAAGCACTCTGTTTTTGTTAAGCCACACTCTTTAGTTACTGCCTTTTTGCCTATGTACTTTAAATCTGAAACTTTGGCTTGCTGACAAGACACAAGATTTCTTTCTATTGTTGTTTTACAGCTATTATGTTTGGGAATATTTGTATCAGTACTGCATAGTTACTCTTTGTTTTCAGGGTACTGGTGGGAAAAGCATATATGGTCGTAACTTTAAAGATGAAAACTTCAAATGTGAGTATGGATACCTTTTCTCTTGTGAATTTGGTGACCGAGGCTCTCTTCATACCTGCTGCTTGTTATGAATAGAACACCTTATGTTTTGCAGTGGTTCACACTGGGCCTGGAGTTCTCAGCATGGCAAATGCTGGCCCTGACACCAATGGGAGTCAGTTTTTCATTTGTACTGTGAAGGTATTGTTTTATAGACTTGTTTCAAAGCCCACACAAATGAATGTCTCCTTCTAAACTTATATACGAATAGGACTAGCAGCGTTGTGATTGTGACAATCAAAGACCGAATATCTGACTTCAGCTCCTTTTTTTTTTCATGTCTCTTCTTGTGAGCGTATTGCAGACACAATGGCTGGACAAAAAGCATGTTGTGTTTGGACAAGTTTTGGAGGGCATGGACGTGGTGAAACTGATTGAATCACAAGAGACCGATCGGGGTGATCGTCCTCGAAGGAGGGTTGTCATAAGTGACTGCGGCGAACTTCCAGTAGCGTAACATGGATTTACGCCTGGTACTTGGAATCAGCATCATGTTACTTGGAATGAATTCTCTAGGCATTTCCGGCATTTTTGTGTCGTCACGTTGGTGATAGAGTGATCAGTGATGCACTGAATGAGGCTTTGTCTTGCTAGTAGTTTTCTATTATGGCTGAGAAAGATGAGCAATAATACAAGACGTGTACGTGGGTCTTGATCAATCTATGAATTAATTTTTTTTGTGGCAAAGTCACCTTAATTATTGTAATTCAATTACTGTTATCAAATGGCAACCTTTCCTCAATCTTTCTGAGCTGCAAACAGGGCACTTTTGCTAGAGTAACAGCATTCCAGAAGGCTGAGGCTTATATTAAAGTCTACATTTTTAATGGCATTGTATGTATCCATCTTTCCAGAAGGTAGAGAAACTGGCTGCATTGATGAGCTTGTTGTCCATGACCTTCCTCATCATGGCTCTGTGCCGGCAGTGGTGGGTTGCAAAGGCTCATAAATGGTGCTTCTTGGGGAATCGAGGAAGTAAGAACAAAACACCTTCATAAATGGTGCTTCTTCGTGTTCCATTTTTAAATGTCCATTTGATTATTTAATTCTCGATATGGCTCATGCATTTTGTTGTGAGAATTTCAATTTCGTGATCTGAACGTTCTTTCTTTGAGTTAATTCAGTCGATTTGTTGCCAGGAATACAGGCCGCAGCCTGCGTTCGGTCACCCGATACCTTGTAGTCGTGATTGTCGGGCTTGGTCGAATAACTCGACTCTTTGATCTAATCTGTGTTCCATTTTTGAAGGTCCATTTGATTATGAATCCTAGTTGATTTATGGACAAGATTATTTATTCTCGGTATGGGTCATGCATTTTAGTATGAGAATTTCAATTCCGTAATCTGAACGTTCTTTCTTTGAGTTAATTCAGTCGATTTGTTGTCAAGAATACAGGTCGCGGCCTGCATTCGGTCACCCGACACCTTGTAGTCGTGATTGTCGTGCTTGGTCGAGTAACCCGACTCTTTGATCTAATCCGTGTTTCATTTTTAAAGGTGCATTTGATTCTGAATTCTAGCAGATTTATAGACAGGATTATTTAGTTCTCGGTATGGGTCATGCATTTTAGTGTGAGAATTTCAATTCCGTGATCCAAACGTTCTTTCTTTGAATTAATTCAGTCGATTTGATTAAATGGTGATTGCAGTTTCACTCAAAGTTCTCCTCGTCCATCAGCCATCTGAGGTCTTTCTTTAATTGGTTCTTGAAATCTTTGCTCGAAACAGCACTTAAAGTGATTTTTAACATCTACTGGTATGTCTAGCCATGCTGTCCCATTCGATATTCTAGATATGCTGTCTCAGAGATGTGCTACAGGGCACGACAAATCAACCGCACGACCCACACGCCAACACACAGTCTCATTGTGGTGGGTCCCACACTGGCACATGTGGGACCCATCATAATAGACTCAGTCGTGCGGTCGTGATCTTCAATTTTGTCGTGCCGTGTATCAGTTTTGGCTGTCTCATGCCCTATTCATATTGAAAATGTTATACCTAAATGAAACTTATTTTTTAGAATAATACTACATGTTAAAATAATAATTAATTAATTAATGAGTAATGAGTTTTCACCATGTGGGATTTATGTGGGTCCCCCAATATTATGTTGGTTATTTATTAAATTGTAGATTAATTATATTAAACTAATAATATTTAAGTAGGGAATTATATTAGATGCAATCATAAATTAATTCATATTCAATTATAAATAATATTGATTATTATTTTAAATAAATTTTAATATTTAGAATTTATAGGATTTACGGTTTATAAATTTTAAATTTAGAATTTTAATTTTGTGGCGGTCAAACCGCCGCAATATTGATAGGATTTATAGAATTTGGATTTATCATTTAGGGTTTTAGTTTTTCGGCAGCAAAGTTGCCATAATATTAATTATCATTTTAAAATAAAGTTTAGCGTTTAAGATTAATAGGGTTTGGGTTCACCATTTAGGATTTTAGTTTTTCGGCGGCGAAATCGCCGTAATATTAATCGTCATTAAATAAAGTTTAGCATTTAGAATTTATAGAATTTGTGTTCATCATTTATGAGTTTAGTTTTTGCTTATCATTTTTAAATAAATTTTAGCATTTGTAATTAATAGAGTTTGGGTTCATCATTTAGGATTTTTTAGCGACAAAGCCGCCGTAATATTAATTATCGTTAAATAAAGTTTAACATTTATGATTTTTAGAGTTTTGGATTTCATCAGATATGGTTTTAATTTTTCGGCGGTGATTATCATTTTTAATAAATATGTCGAAATCATATTAAATGACATCTCTAATCGAACTACACGACGCACAGATAATTATGGTAGTGCCGGTTTCAATGAACGATGAGCGATTCTTCGGATAAATTTGATTTTAAAATAGTAGGAAAAAGAAAAAAAACCCCAAAAAACAACAACTAGAATGGTTTGGAACTACCGTGGCCCTATTATATAAACGACAAACATTTTAAAAAATTCTTAATAAAACTACAAATGTGTTATACATCCTATAGACAGTCATTGAAACAGTTTTGTACGGAGAAGACTTCTGTAACCGTCGCTCCTTACCTCTATATAAAGAGGATTAGAGAGAATAGTAAATATACAGTTTCGCGCTCTTCCAATCTTTTCCTTTTCTTTCCTCTAAAATTCTTGAGATTACAACAATAAATACACAATTTCACGCTCTTCCAATCAATCTTGGAATATGGTATACATTCAATTCGGAACCGTATCTTCAGCTACGGATAATACGTTTGTGCATTTTAAAAATAAGAAAAAGTGTCAAGAAATAGACAGAGAGATGTAGAAGAGGGTCTGCACCATGCAAGGTTTAAATCATCCATGTCTGTCCTATTCGTTGACCCAAATATTTTTTTAGTGTTTCTTTCTCAATATAGAGGCGAGAAACTCTTGCATAAACTCTGGGAACAAGAAGGTGAACAAGAAAAGGACCCTAATCATTTGTGGTTCAATGATGTATCGATCTCCCCTGCACGATGCATTCACAATGGATGATACACATGGTTCTATGCTCATCATTGCAAGTGAAGCTATCTGCACACACAAAGAGTCAAGATCATAAGTTAGTGATCATATACATGATGCAGACTCTGGCAAGATTTGATACAATTTTTTTTTCATTCTTTCTTTCTTACCTTTGGCATTTCATAGTTTTGTTGCATCATTCCTTTTGGGTCCATGATCTTCCCTTTGACAAGTTCTGTATCCACTACACCTAAAGCCACCACCGTTATTGTGATTTCAGGTGCTAGCTCTGATCTTATTGACTCGTAAAAGCTTACTAATGCTGATTTGCTTGCCTATACAAACACACAGACGGAAATAAATGTGTTAAAAATAAGCTTTATGAACCCAAGTGAGTTGTCCCAGTGGTGGACCTAAATCCCACAATTGGGGATTCAGGTTCGAATCCCACTGGGGACAAAATAACTCATTTGGCCCACGGCCTAGGGCTTTGGCCCTAGTTCAACCGGTTCGTTCGTGTGGGTCGCCGTGTATGAACCCCTATGAGATTAGAAAGGTCCGAGGAATACCCATAGGTTATCCAAAAAAAAACTTTATGAATGATGTGTTAGAGAATGAGGGAATTGAAACCGAGTCTTACATTGTAGAAGACCGAATTCGGTGTATTTACATAAACAGCGCCGGATGCATTGACAATAATTTTTCCTTTAGTTTTCTTGAGATGAGGAATAGCAAAGTATGTAGTGTAGATGGATCCCCAAAAGTTAATATCCTGTGTTTAATAGAGGAGTTAGGATATAAATTCACGGGAAGACTTCATATTTAAAATGTTGTGTGAATTATTGTACTCCTAACATCTTTGGGTATAGGGTAAATGAGTACAGATCACCTCCTGTATAAATAGAGACTGGACAAATTGCTCCCCTCCTGTGCGAACAATCTTGATCGTTAATTTAAAATCCAATGGTTCAAAATAATTGGCTGTTTAAGGAAGCACGTGACTACCGTCTCATGCCTTTCTGCTCTAATTTTGTACAGGAGGTGATCTGTACTCTAGGGTAAATACTTGTAATACTGTTATATTACCATTACGGGGGCAAATTTTGTAACTTCAATTCTGTCATTTGCGTAGTAAAGGTTGAAAATTCCTGCATTGTTCACGAGATGATCCACTGAAAAGAGATGGTTTAGTGCTACATACATGAGAAAAAGGTCAGGAATATAATAGATATGAACATAAGACAACTTACATCTACCAAAGTGATTCACAGCCTGATCGATGAACTTCCTGCAATCATCAAAATTTGAAACATCAGCGCAGATCACGACAACATCGGGAGAACCAAGCTTGCGAGCCCTCTCTACAACATCCGGGAGACGATCCTCCCTCTTATCCACAATTGCCAAGAAAGCTTCTCTTTTCGCATATTCATAGGCCATTTGCTAGAACCGTAGGTTGAAGAATAATTAGAATACAATAAAACTAAGAAATAAAGAGGAAAATATGAAGAAAGGCAAAAAAAAAGTATTGAAAATGTGAAAAAAGTCAAGTGAATAATTGCACAAACATGAAGCCAAAATTTAAATCAAGCAAGATATTGATTAGGACGGGGTAATGATATTCAACAAACTCTTTAATCAATAACAATAAACACTGATTATTATTGTTATCACATTACAATGTTAATAAATAATAATTATATCGGTTGCTTGGCAGCTCAACAAGTGGTGAGGATAAAAAACTTATAATTAAGAGATGCAGTCATAGTTTTTTTAAAGTTTTTATGGATAGCATTTCCAACAGGAAATAAGATTTAAAAAAAAAACTTGAAAGTGAGAAAGCTTTTTTTTGGTTGAACCTTTTTACCTCTCCAATTCCGGAAGCACCACCGGTGATGAGAACAACTTTGCCCCTCATGCAATCTTCCACTCTACGATGTCTAAGAATATTGTACATTATTTTGAAGATGAATAGAAATGGAAGCATGACGAACAGAAGAGCCGAAAGGAGGTAAAAGATTGCTGCATTGAACAACTTATTATCAACTATCTTCCTCAACATGGCTGTTGTCTCTATGGTGATTGTTGAGCCAAAGAGGCTGACGCACAAGGGTTATATATACTAGCATACTATAAACTATTACAAGTCCGTTCAAATTTATTAATTGAATATATCATCGATACATACAATGCGATTACTAATGTAGATTTTAATATAATCACGTTAGCTTTATTTAGTGGCAATTAGGTGAGCTTTGAGTAAGAGATCTTGAGTTCAAGTCCAGAAAAAGCGTTTGGCCAGACCTAATCCATAAGAGTCTTTGGGCTAGGTGTATGTCGGGGGTGTAAAAACTCTTGGATACTGGGAAAGAACGAGAATATTTCTCCCATTTAGATACCTAAAAAACTAATATAAATTTTAATATAATTCTTAGCTCAGCCATACAAAATTTAAGCAGTTAGTTAATATGGAAATTAATCGCAGTACCTAGTTTGCAGCTCATAAAGATGAGGAAAGAAAATTCACTTGCTAGAAATTAATGTGACTATGATTTGCCAAAAAAAGAAATTAATGTGTCTACTTCGTTTTAATTTTCAATTAATAAATTTGCAGCTAAAAACTGACTTGCTAGAAGTTAATGTGACTTTGCAAACTTACATTGACCTACAAATTTGTTTAATATATTTTTTCGACAATTTTCTATCGTTGAAATTAAAATTTGCTACTGGTTCTGGAGTCTTCAAGTCGAGACTATTTTAAAACCAACTTAGATGAAGACTTGGATATTGTTAAGGAGCCGGAAGCTCTTGAAGGTGGAAGAAGGATACAATGAATGGTGCAGAGAGCTGAATTGCTGTATGAATTGGTAGAATAGCAGGAAGAAAGAACTGCTGATGGTCGGAAACACTATAAATATGTATACATTATACAAAACTACCGTTTAATAAAAGCCCCAATTACTTATAAAAAAAAGCATTGTCTACGGTTATGAACACGGAAACTTGCGCAAAAGCAATTATGGAGACGCAAGTTAATTAAAAAATATATATAACTGCGGTGATCCCGAAATGGTGTCGGGTCACCGCATAGTATGCGGTGACGAACGCACCGCATGCACCTCGCGTCCGTTTGTGGAGGAGACCACATCATGGAACCAAAATTTTCGAGGGTCCATTTTTTTTGGGTAATTGAAAATTTGTATTAGAACTCAAAGAAACAAAAAAAAACAAGATGTTTATATATATATATATATATACACACACTATAATTTGGTCCGAAAAAACAGGATTTTTGGTCCCACTAGCAAGCAGACATCACCAGAATTGGAAGCTTTATCAGCAGACTCCAATCCATCCTGCTATAACACATAACACCTTCATCATGGGATAAGGCAGACATGCCAATATCAGGAGTTGTTTTCTCCCTGTCCTCACCACATAGTTCCACAATCTCTCTTACAATCCGTGCTGCTATAATCCAAATCACATACTGCTATAATCCAAAGCTATCAAAAAAGCTTTTTGGCCGACAACACCATTTACCCACAAGAAAGCTCTTCGGCAAGGTCTGTGCGGACTCAGAGCTCTTCAACACCATTTACCCACATTTCGAGGGTCCTTTACATAGCAAACTTCTTATTCCCAGAACTTTTGGATCCTGTTGTTGCCTTTTTTGCTTTCCAGACTGCATGAAATATATACCTGCAAGATGATGAACACTTGCCTGCGGGCTGAGGTTGATAGTTCAACAATGGTTGTTGACTTGTTGTTGCCTTTTT
Organism: Pinguicula primuliflora; assembly: GCA_025802335.1. NCBI lineage: Eukaryota > Viridiplantae > Streptophyta > Magnoliopsida > Lamiales > Lentibulariaceae > Pinguicula > Pinguicula primuliflora. The sequence continues at coordinate 10,178 of JAOYMZ010082506.1, forward strand.
TTTTTTTTTTTGTATAATTCAAAACTTGTATTAAAACCAAAACAACAATGTGTACATATTTACATAGATCATCGTGATCCCTTCTAACATACTAGTTCACAAGCATAAAGCCAGTATCCTTACTTCAGCAGTATCCTCAACAAAACCAGAAAAACCAGTGCTATACTCACAAAAACCAGTGACCGCAACAAACCAAGGCAATGAGCATAACCCACTACTGAAGCTATTTAAAGCATAATCATGGCTTTCATGGGATATCCAGAGTAGCAGAATTTTAGCACAATGAGACTAGGCTCTGTAACTATGACCAACAAATGAAGAACCGAGATCAAAATCACAAGTCACAAGTCACAATTTTATAAACAACCTACTCGATCACGAATCCAGTCACATATACCATAGTAGAAAGATGACAGTCTTGCTTTGATTAGTTGCCAGGAATGTACCTGCAGTTTCTGCTGTGAAAATATGACCGATAGAGCCAAACTACAGCTAATAATTTGTACGAAATAATACTGAAGATAAATAGGACACACAGATTTATGTGGAAAACCACTAAACAAATCAGGGGAAAAAACACGGGCAGGGATAGAAGAATTCCACTATAAAAGAATATAGGAGTTACAATCTCTTTAGACTACTAGGAGATACCATATGTAATCTCTCTAGATAATAAAGGATAAGCACTCAAACTCTCTATTTTTCTCTCTAGTATTTCTCTCTGTAATGAGACTCGGAGATTTCGAGATAATGAAACAAATGAATGAGGATGTCCTTTTATTGGGGAGAAAACGCGTGGAAATAGTAGTGTGAACTACTATTTATATTTCGACCCACGTTTTCTTCGCTCCGTCAACCTTTCCCTTTTTTTCCAAAGTTGCCGACTACTTTTCCTTCTTTTCCTCATGGCATTTATTATGCCTTTAAAAACTTCCTTGCCGACAATCTCCTACTTGAAGATTTGATTAATCGTTAATCAATCTTCACACCATTCTTTCTACCTTGCCATCCTGTTGCTTACATTTCTACTAGGCCACACGAGGAACGACACCAAATAAATTTGTCTGTATTGATCGCCTTTGTCGTGTAATCTGCTAGATTCTCTTTCGTATGAACTTTCTGCATATCCACTGTACCTTCTTCCACTTTCTCACGAACGAAGTGATACTGAACCCT